>PVIH01010981.1:0-22631 GCA_004025045.1 Sigmodon hispidus
CCCTCCCCTTTTCTTCCGTTCTTTTCCCTTTTCTCTCCCTCTCCCCTCATTTCCTCTCTTTGTTCTTTCACAACAATGTCTCCCAAAGTAGCCCAGGCTGCCCTTGTCACTCCTTTTGCCTCAACCCACAAAGTGCTGGGATATAGGTGAGCTGAGCGCAGGAATTGCCTTCACACAGCAGCTTGGATTTAGGCTTTAGGAGGCTTATTCCGTCTCTCCCCAGGATACCCTAAGTCACCTGGTTCACTTCTATGATGTCTGTTGTGGTAACCGGATACGAGTCGTCCAACACATTCTAGCAAAAGACCTAAAGTATTTTGACAAATAAGAGAGAGCACCAAGTCAGTAGAGAAGGAAGAACCTGTCTTATTCTTAGTGTGTCTCAGTGATTGAGACAGGGTCTCACTGTGCAGCCCTGGCTCGATCTGGAACTCACTGCAAAGACCAGGGTGGCCTCCAACTCATAAGGACATGCCTACCTCAAACTTCTGAGGGCCGGGATTGAGAGTGTGAGCCACCATACCTAGCCTCATCATTTTTAAAGATCAGGACAAGGCTAGGGTAGTGGCTCATTCATAGAGGAATTGTCTGGGATGCAGAAGGCCCTGGGTTCAATCCCCAGCTCAGCAAACAGAAAAGAATTAAAGAGAAGCAGCAGCAACAACAGCAAAATAAGAAAGACAGGAAGAAAGACATTTTAAAAGAGCCATGGCATGTGTTTACGTCCACGTGGGGAAGTGCACACACAGGCAGAGCAACCCTGTAAAGGAAGGGCTCTGGGGTAGGAGCAGCCCTCATAGATAGATACATCCCAAAGCAGCTGGGGTCACAAGAGCTGCACACGAGGACCAATAGGCCAGTGCTGCTTAATGAGCCTCCAGGGTGTGTTTAAGGTAATCCCTTTAATCCTTAGAGCAAAGGTGATTATTTTTCTCCCTTTTCCTTTTTTTGAGCCAGTCTCACTATGTAGTCCAGGCTACCCTGGAATTCACAGTGTTGCCAAGGCTGGCTTTAAACTGACAGTGATCTTTCTGCCTCAGACTCTCTGTGCTGAGATTACAGATGTGCACCACTATGCCCTGCTCCAAACACAGTCTTTTTGACATGCCCTATTAGAATAAACTGGATAGCTGTGTAGCATACATTAATTACATTTACAGCATGTAAGAAAGTAAACTTCAAATGAATCAGAGACCTGTAGTCTGAAATTTTCTGTCCTGCCCAGCTGATCCCATAGTCATTTAGTCCCATATAATCACACAAAGGCTTATATTAATTATAAACTGTTTGGTCTATGGCTCAGGCTTGTTACTTGCTAACTCTTACTCTTAAACTAACCCATGATTCTTCTCCATGTTTAAGCACCTTGATACCTTTTCTCAGTGCAGCATTCTTGTCTTGCTTCCTCTCCTACTCACTGGCATCTGTTCTGTTCTTCCTCTTTCCAGAATTCTCCTTGTCTTCCCATCTGCCTAGCTTGTGGCCAATCAGCATTTTATTAAACCAATATTTACCAATATTTACAGTGACAAATATTTACAGTGTTCAAAAGCATAGTCCCACAGCAGAGACCTGGGTTTCAAGTGAGATTACACAGGTACTAGAAAGGACCACAGCTAAATCCCTCTTTGACTGTAGTCTGAAGAAAGAATTTCAAGTCATGACATAACATAAAAGTGCTTATATGAAAAGAGCAATCAACTCATGTACCTATATCATAAACAAACAAACAAAAAGCTACCACCATCAACAAACCAAACTTTTGGATGGCAAAAATCACCATAAACAAAACCCCAAATCATAAGCTGGAAAAGAATCCTTATAATACATATCACAGATAAAAGGCCAATATTCCTACGATTTTAAAGGACTTTTACAAAGTAACAAACCAGATGTGCTAGTGTATGTTCCTAATCCCACACTCAGAGGGTAGAAAGGGTAGAAGAAGGATTGTGGCATGTTCAGGGTCAACCTGGCTTGCTTGATGAATTCTAGGTGTCAAGATTGTATAGTAAAACCCTGTCTAAACAACAACAACAAAAGAATCAACCAACCAAGTAAATGGACAACAACACAGAAAATGTAACAACAACAAAGAAAATTTAAAAATAGATAAATAAATAAAACTGGCAAGGTTACACATGCCTTTAATCCTCATCACTCTGGAGGCAGAGGCAGGCAGCTCTGTGAGCTGAAGGACAGCCTGGTCTACAGGTTTACAGGTCTACATGCTGAGTTAGACCTCTTCTCTCTGCTATCAGAGAGGCAAAATTCAAAAGCGTGGCAATGTCCTCTTGGTGAGGGCTAAGAGGGGTTACTCTCTACATTGCTGGTGGGAATGCAAAATGGAGTATCCCCAGGGAAGAGCATTTGACCAAATCTAACAAAACTACATATGCATTATGTCTCAACCCAGAAACCAAGCTTTTAGAGATTTACCCTGAAGACACACTCTCCACAATGGGAACTATGTATGCATGAAGTTATTCATAGCAACATTGCATGGTATATGCCACAGACTCCTTCAGAGTAGTGTGTAGCTATAAAACAAAAAATGGAAAAATCAAAATGCAGGTGACTTCTATGAACTGATAAGAATGGTTTCTAGGTAATATTAATTGGAAGCATTCCAAGTGCAGGAGGGGTGTGGAGCATGTTATCTTTCATGTAAGAAAAGAAAAGCTACAGACTCTGCTTATTGCTACTGCAGAGCCATAGGAAGGGTGAGCTGAGAATAATAATGTTGGTGACTTGTTGGAAAGACAGAATGAAATCACTCTGGAGGGAGTGACACTGAGGTCTTTTTTGTGTGATAGATTTGCTTTTCAAAAGCATACCAGTTTTCTCCATATCGGAGAATAAAATTAAAACAAGATAAAATGGGGAAAGAAACCCTTGAACTGTACATAAACAGGAACAAGTTAACTCAAGTGTATTTCACATGAATATTGTGATCCCACAGAAGGGCATGGGCAAAACCAAGAATATATTTGAAGAATTTGGGAACCCAGCCTTAAACAGTATAAAGTCAGGCTGAAGTGGAGCAAGCTGGAAGACCAGCTTAGATGATATACTTTCTCATCTTGTGGTAGGTATGTGGCATGATTGGGAAACTATGCTAGATGTCCTGTGGGATGAGGCAAATGAGAAAATGTGATGGTGCCAGAAGAAGGCGCAGCAGTTAAGAATGCTTCCTTCTCTTCCAGAAGACTGTCAGTTAGATCACAACCACCTGTAACTCTAGCTCTTGGGCATCCAACGCCCTCTTCAGGCCTCCTTGGGCATTGCACTCTTGTGCACATACTCTCACAAAGACATGAAAATATACACATGATTAAAAAATCAAATCAAATCTTAATAATAAAACAAAAACTGACCTAAGCAGCGAGTGGACACTGTGTGTCTCTAGATGTAACTCTTGAGAAGGAATCATCATCATCTATGCAGTTTCCAGCTGGTGACTGTTTCCTGGTTCCACACATGAGAAAACAGCCAACAGATCCTGAGTGGGTAATATCCCATCTTTAAAAAGATGTGGCTGGGCGATGATAGCACATGCCTTTAGTCCCAGCACTTTGAAGGTGAAGTCAGGTTGATCTCTGAGTTTGAGACCACTCAGGTCTACAGAGTGAGTTCCAGGACAGCCAGGGCTACACAGAAAAACTCTGTCATTATTTTTTATGCAGTCTTCAAAGAATGTTGCCATTGAGGTGATAAGAAAAAGGCCTAGAGGCTACTAGACATTCTCTCCTGCTTTCTAGGAGTAGATGTGACTGTCTTCAAAACTTCGGTTTTTATATTCTTCAAGGACCAGAGCAAGTGTCCTGATGTGGTTTTTGACCCTCCACACCCTTGGTTTCTTGTTTACACTGTTTTCATAAAGGGAAGTGGAACTGTGATTTTCCTGAAGGAGGAAAAGTTGCTTTCATCAGCTCTGGGATTCCTACAGCTTGGAACATAAGAGTTCACCCAGTTAACATTTGCTGCCTAGAAGTGGATCAAATGAGCCCAGATTGTCTGGTACCTGGAGCTTGTGTGGAAGTCTCAGACCAAATCTGTTTAAGCCAAAGAGAGTGACTGGTAACAGCTTTGCTAAGCACCCAATGTTATCGATAAGGCAAAGACTATCTAAGAAAGGCTGGGGAAAGATTTTAACACGAAAAGCAGCTGTAGTGAGTCAAGCATGGGCTTAGGCCTGTAATCTCAGCACTGACCCAGGCAGAGTTCTGTGAGTTCAAGAAGTCTGCCCAGGGCTGTGTAGGGAGTTCCAGGCCAGCTAGGGTTATATAGCTTGTCTCCCTATACAAAACAAAAACAAAATCCCTCAAATTAAAAGTAGTAGTTGTGATACGTTGAAAGTAGTCCCCTAAAAAAAATCATATCTTAATTCCTGGAGCTTGTGACCGTTGCTTCTCTGTAAAGAGGCATGGGTGGAGTATGAGCCCATGTGCCTAGGCTTACAATTACTAAGACAATGAGAAGGACTAAGATTCTCCTTGATCCCAGATGCAGTCCCATGAATCCCAATGGGTCAGAAGTGGAGGGAGCCAAGAACAGAGCCTCAGAGGCAGAGGCTGCAATGATAAAGCCATAGGTCAGGAAACACTGAAGGTATTGGGAGCAGGAAGAGACCACATAAGACCCTCTTAGATGCTGGGCAGCTCTGCTACTGCTCAACTGTGGGCCAAGGAAATGGGGGAACAAATTCTCAGAGATGTTTCTCTTATTTTAAACTATAAAATCTGGGATAATTCCTCACAGGGCTCTTAGGAAAACTAATGCAGTCACAGAACTGTAAATGAGTCATTTTACTCTAGTTTATATATAATAATACCTTAAAGAGGCATAGCCTTTTGAATCTCACTGTTTTAAATTTTGCCCTCTCTGAATCTCACTGTTTTCAATTAAGAAAAAATTAATAATAGGGGACTGGAAACATAGCTCGGTTAGTAGAGTGCTTGTCTAGCATGCACAGAGCCCTGGGTTTGATTCCTCAATATCATATAATCTGGTGCACAAGTGCAAGGTTATAATCCCAGCATGTTGGAGGTGGAGGGTTAAGAATGAGAAGTTCAAGGTTATCCTCGGCTACTTGTCAAATCTGAAGCAAGCCTGGGCTCCATGAAACCCTGTCTCAAAAACAAAATTTATTTATTTATTTATTTTATGCATAAGAGTGCTCCATCTGCATGTATGCCTGCACACCAGAAGAGGACATCGCTACAAATGGTTGTGAGTCACCATGTGGTTGCTGGGAACTGAACTCAGGTCTGGAAGAACAGCCACTGCTCTTAATCTCTGAGCCATCTCTGCAACCTTCAAAAACAAAAAATTTTAAAAACCAAAAAAGCAAATCCAATTAAATGTGCTTCTTAGTCACACTGTTCTTAAATTTAATAGATTTAAACTTCCTAGTAATAATAAAGGGCTCACTAGCTGACTTTTATTGACAATTTACAGTGTGTCAGTCACTGTGGTATGGTCCTTTTCCTGTTTGTTTTTTGACTCAGTGTCTTATTATGTACTCATTTCTGGCCTTGAACTTGCCAACTTTCTGCTTCATAGTTACCTCAAAGGCTACTATGGATTTTCTTTGTTTAATTTTGCTTTTTTTGAGGAGGTTAATAGAGATATTTTAACATAGAGGTGCGAAAATGCCTTCAATTTAGTATATACATGTTTGTAACCAGTTAATAGTGAAAAAGAAATTTTAATATAGGTTGACTCATAAGGGCTACAAGAAAGAGAGGTTGAGAGAGTAAGATGCCTCAGAGCATGGGTGTGGACTCCTTAAGAGACTGGACTTTATCATCATTGTTTTTCCCACAGTCATAGATATAGGATTTTGGTGGAGTTTGAAGCTATTGTCCTCAAAGAGTTTCTCTGGGATGTAAATAGACCACAGGGTGGTTCCTGAGACACTTGCCAGGTGAACAATGAACAAGATAAAGTCTAAGCCCATGGGAGCGGGAAGCCAGCTAGCTATCTTTACTATGACCAAGTTATTATATATATTTAATACAAAAAGCCCATGCCCTGCTGGGCAGTGGTGGCACGCTTCTTTAATCCCAGCTCTCAGGAGGCAGAGACAAGCAGATCTCTGAGTCTAAGGCCAGCCTGGTCTATAGAGTGAATTCGAGGACAGCCAGGGATACATACAGAGAAACACTGTCTGGAAAGACCAAAGCAGACAAACAAAATGATTATTTTTCATTCCTAATCAGTATTTTCAAACATTGCTTTTATTTTATTTTGTGTGTGCATGTATCACAACATGCATGTGGAAGCCAGAGGGCAGCCTACAGGAACAGTTCTCTCCTTTCCCCATGTAGGAGTTGCAGGCAAAATCATTGGCCCACTAGTCAGTAGTTTCAGAAATTACAGGCTGGAGCAATGGTTCAGAGGTTAAGAGCACTGGCTATTATTCCAGAGGTCCTAAGTTCAACTGCTAGCAACCACATAGTGGCTCACATCCTGTGGTGAGATCTGTTGCCTTTTTCTGGACTACAGGGACACATGCAGATAGAACACGGCAAACAATAATTCTCTCTCTCTCTCTCTCTCTCTCTCTCTCTCTGTGTGTGTGTGTGTGTGTGTGTGTGTGTGCATGCACATACACTGTGGATGCAGAGACAGAAGGAGTTGTAGTTTGGGGATCTAACTCAGGTTATTAGGCTTGCTGTAACACAGCTTTTTCACACTGAGCCATCACACTGGTCCCAAAGGTAACAGTCTTAATTGAGATTCCCAGGGTGTTTGGGGAAAGAAATGGAGCTTTACCTAAGGTCATACACATTCAGGTTTTAAACATAAAACATCTGTATATGAAAATGACACTATTTCTACACAGGCAGCTTTTGGAGCAAATGCTAAACTCTTGTTTTTTAGATTCTAAGGTGAGGAGCCAATGCCTTTTCTATGTCCCTAGAACTTTCTCCCCTTATTCTTCCTTAGTTTCCCCCTCTGAGACTTTGAGATCTCTTAATTTAAGGATCAAAAAAGGTCAAAATCTGTTTTTTATAACCTCCTTCACATTGAACAGGGGCATAGACCTTACCTACCCAGGGATCAAGAGTCTCAAGCTAGGGCTGGAGAGATGGCTCAGTCATTAAGAGTACTTGCTGCTCAACCATGAGTACCAGAGCTTGGATCCCAACATCCAACAAAAACCAGCCTTGGTCTGATGCATGTGTATAAACACCAGTGTGATGGTATATTACTTATTTAATAAAACCTGAAGTATTGGAGAGATAGCACACAGTCAAATCCTAGGCAGACAGCTCAGAATTGTTTTGATCCTTGAGTACAAGGACAAGCAGCTCAGATTCAATAGCACACACCTTTAATCCCAGCACAGGGAAAACTGGGAGTGGTGACCTACACACTTAATCCCATAACTCAAGAGACAGAACTTTCCTGTTTCTGTGAGTTCAAGGCTAAGTAAGAAATAGAGTAGATCTCACCTTTAATCCTAACCTGGATGGGATACAGCTGATGAGAAGGGTATTTAAAACCTTGTAGGAACCCAGCAGAGGCAGAAGCAACCAGGAGAGAGGCCGAGGAAATTGCAAGACAGCTGGTTGAGAATTGACTGGGACACTTCCTCTCTATGATATTTCAGCCTTTCCCAGATATTTGGCTCAGAGTCTCTTTTCTTACAATCTGAATTGGTGCAACACACCAGTACCAAGGAGAGTAGAAACAAGAGGGTCTCTGAGGCTTTCCGGCAGCTAGCCAAGTTGAAAAAAATGCTAGCTCCCGTTTTAGCTAGACACCCCACCTCAAAAGAACATGACGGAGAGTAATTGAGGTTGGAACACACACACACACACACACACACACACACACACACACGCACACACATGCACGCACGCACGCACACACGCACACACATGCACACACACGCACACACACGCACACACGCGCACACACGCACACGCACACACACACAGAGGGAGAGACACGGTCTAAAGGAGAAATGATAGACAAGAGCTTGGAGATCAATCATCATTTGAAGTAACCTGGAAGAGAGTATGTCATTACTGAAGATATTAGAACCCATGAACAATAAAGTGTACAACAGATTGTTAGGTCTAAAATGTTTCCAAAAGCGGCAGGGCCTTTTATTTATGAGGTACATGATTAAATTGTTTAAGCTTCAGGCAGACTCTGACAGAGATTTAATCAGGATACATAACTCTTAGAGGACTGGAGACACCCGGCTTAGTACTTATCTAACTCCACCAATGGCACAGGTTTTTCTCATCTTGCTCTCAGAACACTAAAGGGCCTTTTGATCTTATACGACAGCTATCTTCATTACCTTAATGTTTTTGTTTTATTTTTAATTATGTGTCTCTGTGTATGTGTGCATGAGTACAGTGGCCTCAGAGGCCAGAAGAGGGCATCAGATCACTCGAGCTAGATAGAGCAAAGGCAACTGGGAACTGCTGATACAATTGCTTGGAACAGAATTTGGGTCCTCTGCAAGGGTAGGAATTGTTCCTAACAACTGGAGAGCCATCCCTCTAGCTGCTGGACTCCTCTTCCTCTTCCTTCTCTTCCTCCTCCCTTCCCCTTTTTCTTTTCTTTTTTTCTCTTTCTTCTTCTTCCGTTCACTGTCTTACATAATGTCCATAATGCAATAAAGTATACTTTATAAGATCATTTTAATGAAGAGAAACCTGAGAGTGTGATGTCATCAATGGTGTGATGTGATATGATGGGACAAGACTGTAGTGTGATGCCAGCAGCGGTTTCCTGGCTTAGAGGCACACGTTGCCTGGCTCTTTATGGTACTTAACAAATATGACAGAGTTCCAAAGTAAAAGTGAACTGAGAAGATGGTGTTTGGAAAGGAGTTTCCATGGCATCTGGAGTTCCCCGAATCACCCAGGATCCAGACACGCTCCTGTTTTAAAATGAGCAGGTGTTCCAAGGTGTTGGCTCTGAGATTAGCCACCCCTGGCTCCCGGTGGCTTTGAGAAGGGTCCAGGGCAGCTGGTCTTTGAAGAGTCTCTGGCTGTGTTCCCAAAGGCAGACACTTTAACATTTGGATTTTACCTGTTCACTTAGCAAAGTATTTAAAAACTGCAAAGATTCTGCTCACCTGCCAGT
Organism: Sigmodon hispidus; assembly: GCA_004025045.1. NCBI lineage: Eukaryota > Metazoa > Chordata > Mammalia > Rodentia > Cricetidae > Sigmodon > Sigmodon hispidus. The sequence goes on from PVIH01010981.1 coordinate 9,118, forward strand.
CTCGAGCCTAACTGTAATATCCTGGTGTTTCCACTTGCTTATACCGAGTGGCTGGTTTGTTAAGGAGGCAAAATTGTGTTCTGTCAAAACCCTAAAGGAAGTCTTCAAGCCTGTTTATGATACTTCATCTTTCAGAGGTGATTCCAACCTTCCTTGCTTTCTTTACAAGGATGGCATAAAGCTAAAATGAGGAAATAAAACCTCTTAGGAACTTGGAGTTTAGACAGCTATGTTTACACCTTGCCTTTCCACGCTTATAAGCTATGTGAGTCTGGAAGAGTATACCCTCCCCTAGTCTTCAGTTTACACAAACAATCTTGGAGGGACTTCATCACAGAGCATTTTAGAACTCCAGGCACAGAATACACATTGAACTGGTGGAATATGTTGTTATGAATAACCATAACATGTAAACTGTTTTTAAAGTGAAAGGCGATCCTGGTATATATTAGTTGTGTTATCTACAAGGCTCATGAAATCAGGGCTTGCAGTTAGGTTTGCAGGTGAGTTTTTATTTGCTAATGACACTAGGCACTGCAAATATGTTTGACATATGCTCAGTCTTAGCCATCTTTCCCAGAGTGAGACTTTTCCTAATTTAGATTTTTAAAAAATGTGGTTGGATGTTTTGCCTGCATATGTGTCTGTACCCCGCCCCCATGTTTGCAGTACCCTCAGAAGCCAGAAGAGAGCATGGAATCCTCTGGAACTGGAGTTACAGACATAGTTAGCAGCCTTATGGGTGCTGAGAACAGAACTATGTCTTCTGTGAGAGCAGCCAGAGCTTCGACACCACTCCTCAAATTCCATAGTTAGATTCTAAGTTCTGGTCTCTTGCAAAATACCTTGTACCCTGGGGGTCTTAACATTTATCTTCTCCTTCCTAGAAGACTGTAATGCCCCAAAAATAAAGACAGCATTTCTCATTGGCCATAGAGCCCTGCCAGGCTTTCTAAGAACTGTGTGGGTGTTCAGATACATGAACTAGTAATTGGTGCCCATAGGAAGCTGGGGTTGTTACTAACGTTTCCAGCCATGTGATTCTGAGATGTGTGTGGTACACTTGGGGAAGGCATTGCAGGAAGCTAAACCTTTGCTAGGGATTTGGAGCCTTTTACAAAGGAACGTGAGCACAGTTGTCTTTCTGGGGCTTATGTTCACAGTAGCATGAATGACTGAAGGCTTGGCCAGCAAAGAGGCTTGGTTAGGTTGCCTTTTGTTCTCTTCCCTTAATTTAGACACCAAAGTCCACGCTCTGACACTCCCTAGCCTTGGGAGCTTAAATGTGGCACAAAGCCACTTTTGAGCCTTTGATTTCTGGGGATAATGCAGCAATGCTAATATCAGGTGTACTTGTTTCACAAGGTTGTTAATGTGAGGTTGACATCCAAAAGAGCTGTGCCCACTGTAAAGCATGCTACATAGGAAGGTACTATTATGATGTCACTGATTCAAGACCTAGCATTGAGATTAGAAATGGTGATTCTTGCTTCAGAGGTGACCATAAGCTATTTTCAAAGTATTCATATCTCTTCGGCTAGCGGGAAAAGCACCTAGAGAGAAATCAAGAACTGAGTTTCTTGCTGGTTCTGGTTCTCTACGTGCTTTGCTTACTCTTAAGTAGCACAGTCACAGCTGGGGCTGTCCTTCAGGAGCAGATGTGTACAGAGTTGCCCCTCCATCCAAACACTCGTGGATTCCCCCTGACGAGCAACAGTTTATCTAGAATCCCTTGGAGTGACTGGTGGGTATTTAGGAAGCAACCATCTGTGAATAGACCTGGAATGGTGGGAAGGTAACCAGCCCTGAGCTCTTCCAGTCCCCAGGTGCTGTCTGGGGTTTTTTATTACAGCTCCTCTGTCCATTATGACACCACTTGTGTGACTCACTTGTGTGTCAGGATCATATGTTAAGCATATCCTGGTGTTAAGGTTTGAATGTGAAAATGACCCCCAGAGACTCATGCGTTTGGACTCTTGATAACCAGATATTGAATGATACTGTATTAAAGGTTGTGGAACCTTAGACACACAGGGCCTGGCTGCTGAATCCAGGCCAGAGACAAGCTGTGAGAGGTTTTACCCACCTCCAGTTCTAGTCTGGCTTTCTGTTTCCATGTCTCTGTGTATTTAAGACTAAGCTGCTGGCCTGGAGACATGGCTCAGCCGTTGAGAGCACTGGGTGCTCTTCTGGAGGACCTGAGTTCAATTCCCAGCACCTACATGGCGGCTCACAACTGTCTGTAATTCCAGTTCCAGAGGATCTGACACTTTCACACCAATGCACATAAAATAAATTATTTTTTTGAAAAAACTGAACTGGCCTTGAACTCATTACAGCTCCTGTCTGTATCTCTGTAGCTGAGTTGCCCCCTGCTCGGATTGTGTTTGCTCTGTGTTTGTCAATTGTCTCAAAGACTGGGACCAAGAAGCCCCTGGTTCTTCCCTAGAGCCAGGGGGACCTGTTACTGCCTGGCAGCATTCCCATAGCAGCCTCCTGAAAACTGTTCATTGCTCTCTTCATGTGTAATATTACCCTGTTTGGTTTTATCTATGCAGATGTTTTAGCCAAGCTACGCCTATTGATGAATGTGTGAGTGCGTGAAAAATGTGGCCACAGAATGTGTGTTTAATGTTTGGACTCACGTGTGCATGCATTTTTGTAACTCGGATGTTACCTGCTCATTTGGTTCTGTTTCTGGTCAGAAAGTTCTATTTGCCTTGTTGAGAAGTTTTGTCTGTTTCTCAAGAAAGTTATCTATGCTGTTCTAATGTGTTTTCTAATTTTGTTAAAAGGATAAAGCTGATACAGAATGGTTTAAATATTTTTGCTATCTCTATTCACAATAGCAGTCAGTCACCACACACACAGCTACTGTGACTGCGCTTATGGTCAGGAATCAGAACTTAGCAGGAGTTCAAATGTTTTTAATATGACAGTGATAGAAATTATTAAATAAGGTTAAAATCTGTTATAATTAAAAATCTATGCATGAGAAAATGTAAAAGCATACGACTTGACTCCATTTTGAATTGTATTTTTGGTCAGTCACTGTAGTTGCTGAGACAGCGACTGCTGCTTTGATCATTCAGATCCAGTGGGTTTGTCATCTTTTACAGAGGTTGGTTACAAATTATTAGGTAAGAAAAACAAAAACCCTACTGCTAGTTTCAGATGCTTCATGTTGGTCGTATGCTGCTACAGTGTATGCATACTGAAGAGAACCACAAAAAGGACTGTGAAAGTCTTTATGTTGTCCAGAGGAGGATAGAGAAGGCAGAGAATTGAGATAATAAAAGGACAGGAAGAAAAAAAAAAGTCTTTAGCAAAGAGCCTAAGGAATTAGAGAGACCGGCTGAAGGCATATAAAATGCTGTAGAAGGTAAATAAAATGCTGTAAAAGGTATATAGAATGTTGTAAAAGGTCAGAGGTGATGTGGATTTTGTTTGCTGTGGTTTCTCATACCTGCAGATACTGAATTTTAAAAGGAAACTAAGATATTGGGTTAATTCGATTTGGTTTGTCTTCATTTTGGAATTAGCTGATGATTCTTCACTGCAAAATGTTTATGACATATGTATGGTTATATGGACATATATGTTACTTAGAGTTAACTATGTGTGAATGAAAGCTAGCTTTAAATCTATATGTATGTATGTAACTTGGATCCAACTCTGTATGTGTGAATATAACTATAATTGTTAAAATGCTGAAATTAGTTTACTTTTATTAATCATCATGCACTATTGATATTTATGTGACAAGAACTTTGGCAGATGACCTAATTCGAGCATACAAACTCCATGCTGAGTGTAAAAATAGATTCTATGTGCTAGAAATTTTTTTAACTTATCTGAAAACAAGTTTATAAGTATGTAATCGAGGTTGCCAAGACAGCTTATCTTGCCAGACATAGATCTTAAATCTAAGTTCAGCACATAGTTTTGAGAACAAACATTTTTAGGATTAGAGTGATAATACAGACATCCATGAAATATTTGTGAAGTGTACTAATGAAAACAATGAAAGCTAATTCAAGGCTATTAAGAAACACAAGCAGTCATTCTTGTAAGTACTGTGATTAATTATAGGGTTGAGATTTAGTCTCTTGTATAAGTTTCAGGGTTAAGCTTACAATAAGTAACTAAAGACAAAGTTTTTCTATGTAGATACACCTGGGCAGCCCTCATATTTCATAGATCTACAGAATATGGCATTTAAAATGTTTATTTCTCAGACAGAGACTCTCAGATCCTAACAGTAACCCAAGGTCTCCAAAGACACCAGGATCTTCGTCTGGATTGTATACTTCCGCCTCCAACTAGGTGGAGACCTGGGTATGATGACTAATTGGGTATGGACTGGTCTCTGTTGTTTTTAGTAGAATCAGAAGCTGCTCATTCTGCACTTAGGTATAATTTATCTTTCTCAGATCTCTGCAAGTATTGACGGCTGGGCTAGTTATAACTTTGTCAGCTTGGTAGAATCAGACAGTCAGATCCTTCTGCAAGGTGATAGCCAGTTTTCCCACTTGACTAGGAGCTGTGGACTTGCTGGAAGCCTGTGAACCAGTTCTACCAATGTGGGCTGTTTCCTGTCTCTCAGCTACTGGGAGCTTAAGAGACTCATAGAATTTGGATCCACCTCACAGAGGCCAAAAAGATTCCAGATAAGTACAGCCTAAGTTTTTCCCACCTGTCTGTTCCTAAGGATGATCCTTTTCTCTTCTGGCTTGGGGACTCCTGTCCTTCCCAAATTACTAAGACTGGAGCCAAGATTTAAATTTTAACCTTTTGTTCTCAGTTTTATCTGAGGGCAATGGAGAATTGATTAAACTCTTTTGCCTAGACAAAGTAAGGTCAGTCTTCTCCCATATGTCCCCCTACTGTGGGAGAAAATCTCCCACCTTAAAGGCCTGGCAGCTGAAGTCCCTACAGCCTAGAGTTGGCTTTGCAAGTCAGGTCCCAGCTGCTTTTTTGAGACCTTGAAGATCAATTTGGGCCTGCAGGGGTGGGCACAAGACCATCTTCTAGATAGACTACTTCCATGAGCATATTGCCAGAGTCTCATGATTGAGACAGTACCCAAAAAGAAAATAGGGGAATGGAGGACCCTGGATTCTAGGACTTGACCCAGGCATTCAGTTCAGGTATTTGGCAAAGCACCCCCCATGAGAACAAGGAACTAAAGTCTAAAAGTCTGTCCCAGGAAACAGTGATCCAGCACAGATAGCCGTAATCAACTCAGATAGGACATAATAGTCCAACCTGAGATTAAAATAGCAGAAGTTCCAAGCAGAATAGCAGTGACCAAAACCCAGTTGTAAAAGCCCCCTAATCAGCTGGTCTGAAGGCAACCCCGTGACTACTGTGAGCAACCTTATGACTTTGAAGTATGACCTTTAAAGTGACCAATCATGTGTTGCCCCAGTTGCTATGGTGATTTTATGGTCTTAGCCTTTAAAAGTAGATTGCTCCTCCCTTGCTCCTCCCTTGCTACTCTCTTGCTCCCGAGGCAGGGAGGCAGCCCGCCTGTACAGACGAAATAAATCCTCATGCTTTTTGCATCAACTGGCCTGGAGTCTGGGTTCTTGGGGCCCCCCTTCCCGAGGATAATACCCTGAGTCTGAGGTCTATCATTTTCAGTTTTATTTTTTTTCCCTTTATTGTCTGTGTTTTGAGATTTATCCTCCTGAGTATTGGGATTATAAGTAGGTGCTACCACATCTGGCATATGAAGTTCCTCTTTGTGAAAAGCAAAGGTTCTCTCTCTCTTTCTCTCTTTCCCTCCCCCTTCCCTCCCTCCCCCCTCTCTCCCTCCCTCCCCCCCCCCTCCTGTCCCTTCTCTTTTTAGACAGTTTCTTTTCTCATAGCCCAGGCTGGACTCCAACTTGTGATGTAGCCTAGGATGTCTCTAAGCTTCTGATCTGTCTGCTCTACCTCTGGAATGCTGGGATTGTAGGTGGGTGCAACCCTGAGTCTGTTAGATGCTGGGATTGAATCCAGGGCTTCCTGAATGCCCAGCAAGCACTTTACTAGTTAGGGTACGCCCACAACCCCCTTTTCTTTCTTTTGTTCATCTTTTCCTCTTAATTCCTCCCTCCTTATAAACTGGGATTTTTATTTGCTATTTTAGTCCCTAATCATGTGATGTGTTCCTAAACTGAGGAAGGAAAGGACAGGAAAGCAACAGAGAATAGCATCACAATATGAAAAGACAAATAGCCAGTTGTTGGTCAGTCATTTGGGAAGACTAACCAGAGCCTTCCCCACATCTCCTGCCCTGTTTGGAACAAAAGTCTGATTTCTTCAAGTTCCCTAGGACAAGGAGCACCCTGTTTAGGTGGCCCTGACACTCCCCAACTCTGCCCACCCCACCTGCCCTGCTGTGGAAATTCAAGTCAAATAGATCTTTGCTGTCTTTCAGCCCCACATTCCTGGGCTCTTTCCATGGAAGGCAAGGAGCTAACAGGCAGAGGAACACCAGTGCCAACGTGGAGAAATGTGTTTACCAACCACAATGGAAACGGTGCAGAGGCGACCATAACAGGTACCAAGCCCCTTTGCTACAAATCTTTGAAAGGAGCTGGGCAATGTTAACACATGCCTTTAATCCCAGCACTGGGGAGGCAGAGGCAGGTAGATCTCTGTGAATTCAAGGCCAGCCTGGTGTCTACCTAGTGAGTTCCAGGACAGCCAACACTACACAGAGAATCTCTGTCTCAATAAACCAAAAACCAAAATAAACTAACAAAATCAAAATCATTCAAAGGATTACTACTGCAAAGGTCCATAAGATTACATTTGGGAATGGTCTGCAGTCTGCACTAGCTGTGTGTGTGTGTGTGTGTGTGTGTGTGTGTGTGTGTGCTGATGCTCACACTTAAACTCTTTAACTGAGGCCAAGCAGAGTCTGTTGGTCTCTGGAAAGTTCTGGGCATTTCCTGAAATCAAAGCTGGAGATACAGGTATCTGCTATTAGGTCCTGCTATTGCTGCTGTTTTTTTTGAGACAGGATCTCATTATATAGGCCAGACCAATCTCAAACTTGCAATCCTCCTGTCTCAGTTTCCTGAGTCTTGGGATCACAGGTGTGGCCACCATACCCAAGCCTGGCAAGATTTTTTTGAAGCAGCAAAAACTGTGTGTCCCATGACTACTTTAGGCTGAAAACTCACCTCTAACCCTCCAGACTGCAAGTGTCTCTGTGGAAGGATAACAACACCCCCAGCTGCTCATTAATCCCTTTCAGGCTGCTGGGGCCTTTCATCTCAAATTGTGCCAAGACCCTAGAATAAAACAAAGCAAGAATAGTCATTAAAACACTAGCATTTGTGTGGCTGGTACAGCAAGTCTTTATGATAGAGTCCATTATCAAATGTATACCTCTTTGAAGATTTCAAGTCCTTTTTAAGAAATTGGCTTATTTCAAGTCATCTTTAAAATTCAGTGACCAGAAAAGCTGACTTGAGTTGCCTTTCTGCCTGTTGCCTTCCTGTTAAACTGGAGACGAAAACGTGGTCTGAGCATTTTCTCTGGCTCTGTCCCCTCAAACGCAGAAAGTGAGGTAAAAATCAAATGAAAGAAAGTGAAAAACCTCAGAAGACTGGGGAGACGATTCAGGGGTAAAGAGCTGGAAGTACAAGTTTGATCTTCTGAATTTGATCTTCCAAAGCCACAAAATGCCAGGCCCAGTGGTGTGCTGGGGAGGCAGGCAGGTGGGTCAGCCAACCGACCCTAAGAGGTAAGATACCAGTCACCGAACACATCCTATCTCAAAATAAGATGGATAGCACCTGAGTGACAACACCGGAGGCTGACCTCTGGCCTCTGGGTACACACACACACACACACACACACACACACACCTGTAGATGCATGCATATGGATGGCCATACCCAGATATGCATACACATGCATGCACATATACACAACACACATTACCACTTCTCACTATAACAAAAATACTCCAGGACCAAAGAGGAAGGAGGCTGTGATACCGGATGTTTTCAATGGACATCACTGATAAGGGGGAAGGAGACTTTTTATCCTGCATCTCAGAGCTATTTTTACTCAACCTGTATGATATTTACTGTGAGGATAATTGTACTTAATTCGTGCAGGTGGCGTTTGGACTTCACCGAGCTGAAGGTTGTACATCTTAAGCATAAAGCAGCCACAATAAGGTTATTGCCGAGCGAAAAGATCACTACAGTTTCTGACATTTTTAAAGTAACAGGTCATCAATTTCATTAATGAGGGACATTTGAAATATTGTCTCTGGTTTCAGTTCTAGACAACCAGATGAGTCTGGCCACCTAGACTCCAGATAGTGGGTCCTTTGGAGACTGCCACACACAGAGCTAACAATGATGGACATCTCATGCCCCACAATGCAATTGCATTGCAAATCCCCTATGGGCTGGTGAAAGTGAGAGGATTTCATTTCCTGGCTAGCCTGTTCACCGCCTGTCTGCAAGGGTGGACTTTCCTCTTGTATCTGGCTTACCTGTGGCTTTGCTTTCCCTCTTTGTAGCTGGCCGAAGCATCTCCCTGCTTGCCTCTCTGATCCTTCTTTTCTGGTTAATGTGGGGATGACAACATTGACACATCAAATCCCAACATCGACACACTTCCACATGGGCCACTTCTGTGGTGGAAATCTTCACTTACAGGTTTAAAAGAAGATTCATTTTGCTTTGTGGAAGATCTAATGGATCCTTACTAACAACTCTGCAGCTTTGACCTTTCCATCACTAAACAGAGAATTTTCAGTCCTTCTTTAAGCCCAAGTTTGAGAATTTGTAGATGTCTAACTATGAGCCCAAGGCCAAGGCACTGCTTGCTCTCCATCCCACAAGACAAATATCTTAAGAAAAATAAATAGCTTTTTTAATAGCATAATAACCATTTGTGCTATCAGCCTTATTTGGGTTCCTATTGCTTTATTTTGTTTTTGCTCATTGGATTTATTGCTTGTTGGCTATAATAGCTTAGACCTTATAACTCCATTAACATCTTTTTGAAATAGATAGCATGCTTTGTGGCTCGGAAATTCTGAAAATGGGGAGTAGATGTGGCTTCTGGGATTTGACCTAACCATTCCTGTGGGTGACCAGATGGCCTGTTCCTCATGATGGATCTCAGGAAAGAAACCATGTGAATGATTGCAGTTGACTTTGCATATATTAATACTCAAGTTTGTGTTTAATAATATACTCAAGGCAGATGTCCTATGAGCTCATTAACTGCACAGTCAGTCTCGGATAACTCCAGTAGACCTGCCCTTCTGCAGACAGCCCTTACCAGCCTGCTCTCTCTCCAGGCTAGGTATGTTTCACAGCAGCAGTAAAACTGAGACTGATTAAAGTCAAGCAATAGTCTTACCAAAGCCTCCCCTGGTAATAGGTATGCAGAACAATAACATGCGAGATACAATCAATTAACAAGAATCTGTGGTATCTTTGTGGTCAGGAACTAAGTATAGAGACCTGATCTAGAAGAGGTGGGGTAGGTGACCCTTTCCTTCTCATATACATAAATAATCAGATCATGGAGCTAAAAATAATATACAAGAAGGAAGGATATAAAATGGTGACAATGTATGTAAATAATGTGCCTGGCTTCTTCTTGGAACATTTGAAAAAGTTATCCTGTGGATTAAGAAAGAGGTAAGGAGCAGGAGAGATGGCCCCAAAGAGCTTGGTATGTAAGCATAATGACCTGGGTTTGAATCACCAGAACCCATATAAAATCAGATGTAGTAGCCTGTGTGTGTAATCCCAGGCACAGAGAAAAGAGAATCCCAAGAAACTGAAAGGTCAGCTGTCCAAGATGGAGAACCTGTAAGGACCTGGATTCATTCTTGGGGCAGGGCCCAGGTCCGTGAGTGAACTTCCGCAGCAGCCAATGGATTCAAAGGTTGGATCATCACGCCAGAAAAACTCCAATGGCTGCTGCCCCTTACTCCTTTGCCCAATCCTGGAACATCAAGGTGTGTCACATCTTGATTATGTAGGTTTTTCTTTAACACCCCCTACACCCATTGGGACAACACACTCTTACCCTCTTCTGCTGTGCAGAGCTAGGTGATCTGACCTAGGTTCTCATTCTCTGTAGGTAGCAATAAAATTCCTACTCATAACAATGTGTCCAGTCTCCCTGGTGGAAATTCTCACACGCGGGCATAACAAAACAACAACAGAATGTTTTTTCTTCAATAAGAAGGAAGGCGAAGAAATGTCAACCTGAGGTTTCCTAGTCACCACGTGTGCACTGTGGCATACACATGTCCCATTCACACATACTCAGAAATAATTGTGCATACACACATACGTACAGAGAGAGAGAGACAGAAATGGGGTGGCTTGACATTGAAAAATTAGAAAACTTATATTAAAAATGGGGGCTGGAAAGATGGCTCAGCGGTTAAGAGCACTGACTGCTCTTCCAGAGGACTGGGGTTCAATTCCCAGCACCCACATGGCAGCTCACAACTGTCTGTAGTTCCAGTTCCAGACAAACACCAAGGCAAATAAATAAATAAATAAGTTTAAAAAAAAAAGAAAACTTGTATTAATAATAATAATTTATATCAGAATAAGTGCGTTTGCATTTACAGTTAAGCACTATAACTGCCCCTTCCCCTGGAGATGGATGGTGGATGGAAGAAGTAAATTCTTCTGTGTAAATTGTACATGGTTTTAGAGAACACCAAACATGGGAAATGGGTTTGAGTCAGAGAAAAGGAACCCCTGGCTGAGGGCACCTAACCCCTTTTACAGTGGGCCCGATACTAGCTTGACTCGCGTTCCAAAGGGAAGTATTAGTTTTGTTTTTCAAGACTGTTCATTAGACAGACTTCAGCAGAAAGATTCCTCAAAGCACCGCGTGTGGGGAGAATCCCGCAGAGCTACACCTGGTCTGGCTCCCGTGTTAGCACTTAGCCTTAATCCACCTTTGTTTCTCTTGTTGCTCTCTATGTGGGTTCTGAGGATTCCTAAGGGTGCAGAACCTATGCAAACTTGGTTGAGGAACAATGTGTGGGGTGCGGTTTGGGGGTGGGTGGGTGGGGTTAGGGTTAGGGTGTGATATTCCTTAGCTTAGAATTTGCATTTGGCATTGTCCCTTTGGGAAACTTAGGTGAGAGGTTGGGTGTGAAGATTAACTTGCTAAAAGCTGTAAATTGAAGAACAAAAGGAGCCTTTGACAAAACTACTGTGGACCAGTCCATAGTAACGAATTCCTCCTGCAGCTGAAAAGGGCTGAAAATCCTTGAGGTGCCTCTGGCTCTTGATCCTTGATCTCCCTGAATCTACACCCACACCTGATACACAACAAACATGGAAAAACATGAGACCCTCGGAGATCTGTCTTCCTGCGGGTCCCCCCGCCCCAAACATCTCCAAGTCTGCCAGCTCAGAAGCATCTGAACCGGGATTAGAACCTAAGCTGTTTCCGATAAATTAGTGATCTCTAATTGTGGCTACTTATCCAAGACCCTTCAGATTCAAATTTGTTCCAATTCTGGGACCATATGGGCTCCTTTTTGTTTTTTGTTGTGGCCCACCTGTAGCCTCCTCATTTTGATGTTTAGGCTGGGTCTCCACCCCCTGGGACCAAGCCCTTATCTTGGTTTCTATTCTTATGGCATTCTTTGTTGCCTCTCAGGATAAGAACCTGCTTTGGTCTTTGGTCCCTTCCTATAGTTCCAGGAGGACAGCTGCCATGCCTCATCATACTCATGACCAGCACAATTGCTGACCTTTTGTGTCTTCAATTCCAGATGTATCACTGAACCTGGTCACACATGCAGCACCTCCTTGGTGCTCACCTGCCACCAAGACCTTTAGCCTGTCCCCTCTGCTGTCATAAGACTGCTCCTCAGACACAGGTGAACTTCAGATTGCCTTTCCTATCATGACTGCTTGCACGTTCTCATTACCCTCTACAGTGCAATTTCTTGCTGGGTTATTGTCTGAATCCATTTGGCCTTGCTGTAACAGAATGTCGAAGACAGAGTAAATTATACAGAATTTTTCTGTCTTGGAGTTCTGGGTACTGGGTTCCAGCAAATTTGGTTATTGGTAAGAGATTGTTTTTTTTCCATAGATACTTATTTTCTTATTTGGTCCTCAAATAGCAGAGGGTACTCCTTGATGTCCCTGTATGTAGACATTAGTTACACTGATGAGCTAATTTACATGTGGCACATTCTCCTTTCTAATACCATCATATTGCAGATGAGGTTTTCAACATATAAATTTGGGGCTGAATACCAGCATTCAGTCAGTGGCAGTCACTGTCCACTTGGGTTACTTGGGTTCATCACAGTTGAGGAGAGAGGTGGTAATGGGAAGGTCACATGCAGCAGCGTAAACAAAGTACTACGGGGTGATGTGGGTACTTCTGCAGTCCAGAAACCAATCTGATACACCAGTTCCCTTGTCCATGATTTGAGGAAAAGAATGGGAAGGAGAGACTGTGAACGACACAGTGAGAAATCCTAGAAAGCTGGGGCTAGCCCAAGGACTTCACAGGAGTGTTGATGGCTAGTGACAGCTTTGGAATGGGATCAGAGAGGCCTGGGTTTGAGTGCTGTTTGGTACCTCACCGAGGGATGTAACTATGTAACTATGGAATTTTGGTTCTGTACATCCAGAACACCATGGGTAATAATATTGACCTGGCAGGCTCTTATAGGTTTGTTGATACACTATCTAGTTTAGTGGTTTCAGATTTCATACTCATATCAGGTATGGTAGAATCTCAACTAGACATAGTGAGTTTGAGGTTAGCCTGGGCTACATGAGACCTTGCCTTAAATGAAACAAATCCAAAAGGGAAAATTGACACACACAACGTGACAACTGTCAGGTACTCAGTCTACGAATGCCAGCCTGAGAAGACAACTCAGGCCTGGGTGTGTGGACTCACCTGTGTGATGGTAACCCTCTCAGGCAGAGGCAGGGGGATTGCTGCAAGTTTGAGAGAAGCATGATCTAGATAGAAAGTTATAGAACTTATCTAAAATAGCCAAGATAAAGGAGGGTGGAGAAGGAGTAGAGAGGAGGGAAGGGGAGAATTGAAAGATTGTGAGCTGTGTTTTATTATTGTTATTTTTGTTAACTGTGATCACACAGAGGTTGAAGGGAGGGAAGAACTAGAGAGGTCCACAAGATCACATGTCCTCTACAGGGTGGATCTCATCGGTCTCATTGTCACTAAAAATTAACCTTGTTATTTTATGTGTTTTTAAAATTTTAAAGGTATTTCTTTATCTTGCATGTGTCGGTGACCCAAAGCCCCCTAGCCACAGGGGAAAACACAGGCTGAGTGGGAAGCTTTGTCAAGCAAGGACTTTCTGCATCAGGCAGGGACTTATAGAGGGTTGTGAGAAGGGGGTGGGAGTCTTGGGATGGGGTAGGCGGGGTGGGGGAAAAGGGGAATAGTATTTTACCATGTTAGCCGAGGCTAGGCAGAGGCGGTCTTAGATTAGGCTATGCTTAGTCACT
>PVIH01010981.1:22731-71878 GCA_004025045.1 Sigmodon hispidus
AAACTTTATTTATTTATTTATTTTCCTTGGTGTTTGCCTTGGAATTACAGACAGTTGTTAGCTGCCATGTGGGTGCTGGGAATCGAACCCAGGTCCTCTGGAAGAGCAGACGGTGCTCTTAACCGCTGAGCCATCTCTCCAGCCCCGAGTTAGTGGTTTCTTTACCCATTTACTACGTCATCCCTAGCAGCAAGTAGTCTATATTATTCACTGAGAGTCTGGTGGAGGATAGATGTTCACCAATGCTGGTTAGATGCTTAAATGAGGTTTCTAATTTCAATAGTTAAACCAAAATTTTGGTCCCACAACTTAGCACTTTAAAAAGGCAGGAGAGGAGGTGCTGGAGAGATGGTTTGGTCAGTAAGAGCAAGAACAGCTCTTCCAGAGGACCTGGGTTTGATTCTCAGCACCCATGTGGCAGCTCACAGCTGTCTGTACTTTGAGTTTCAGAAGATCTGCTGTCCCCTTCTGTCCTCTGTGGACATCAGATATGCCTGTGCTGCGAGACATACATACAGGCAGAACATTCATACAGGTTTAACAAAGTCTTTAAAAGAAACTTTAAAAATGTTAAGACAACAGCCAGCTAGGAGTGGTGGCACATGCCTTTAATCTCAGTACTCAGGAGGCAGAGGTAGGCAGGTCCCTGATGCTCTGTGGCCCAGCCACCTTGCTAAACAGATGAGCTTTGTACATGGAGAGACCCTATCCCTAAGAGTAAAGATGACGGCTGTTGAGTTGATGACATGACGTCAGCCTCTAGCTGCCACGCACGCACATGCACACACTAATAGGTACAGAGACCACATGTGGCATGACACACAGCAACTGAATGAAAAGGCAATAGTCTCAGAAGTAAGGAGAGTTTTTCCCAAGACAGGTGGTTAGAAAAGTCATGCTGCTACTTCCATATCCGTGCTAGGCATATAATATGCCTGACTGAGAAAGCATGTTACTCTCCTCTAGTTTTTGAATCCCATCTTTCTTTAACACTTCATCAGGGGCTTACTTAGTCCAGGGACAGGCATTTCAAAACTGCCATCCTAGAAGTCACAGCCATTAATTAAGTGTGGTAATTGTCGTTGCTCCACAATGCTGAGGAAAGCAGATCTCTGAATCCCAAGTTTCCATGACAAATTTACCAAATATGCATCTATATTTCATTGCCTCTTGGCTTTATTTTTACTCCGAGTCCTACTTTTTTCTTTAATTGAAAAGCTCTACCTCATTGTTATGGCTTATTTAGCAGACAGGGTGGTGCACACTGTCTAGGACCAGGAGCTGTCAACACCTAGAGACAAGGACCATTCCTTCAGGAAGAGTCATTTAAGCAAAGTGGAGCCTGGCCCTCACTACTGTGACTGAAATCCCCCTGTGGACTTATGATACCATTAGGTCTACATGCATCTACATACATGTTCTACGTACATGTTTAGGGAACTGGTGTGAGGCTTCAGAGACAGCTTTGAGGCAACATCCTGCTGACTCCCAGAAGAGCAATAGATACACTTCATCCAAGCCTAGGTGGGGTCTGAATTTGTTACATAAGATTACAAATATCCGCTTACCACAATGGAGAAAGGGATGGGAGTGGACTGAGACCCCGAGGGCATTGATTCTCAGGAGGAACCTTACTAGGACAGGTTTGTGTTTCTGCCCCACTATCTCTGTGACTTTGGGAAATTTGTAATTCCATTTTTTAAAAATATATAAAAATAAGGACAATGGCAATAATATTATCTATTTCATAAAGTCATCAGCAAGTGTCAGTGAATCTCTGGGAATGAAGTTGTAAATTTATAATCTTGGCTTTCTGGAGAGTTTACATATAATTACAGTCTTTAGTAATACATCTGAGTGTTTATTTACATTAGTGTTTCTCTGGGAATTCACTGGGCTTGACTTTGCAGCTCACCCATAACGGGAGCCCATGTTTGGGTGTGTTCTGTAACACCTACTCTTCCCCTCCTTCCTCCCTTCCTTCTCCTACCCCCCTCCCTCCCTCCTTCCCTTTAAGATTAAATTGTGTGTGTTTATGTGTACATGTGCACACAAGTGCAAGTGCCCTTGGAAGGCAGAGGCATTGAATCCTCTGGGTACTGGAGTTACAGGAGGAATAAAATTACATTGTCTATATAGATCACATTTAATTTTATCTCTTTAACTTTGATGAACTCCTAGTCTGATTCTTGGCTATTGTGAATAATGCATTAATGAAACATAGACATTTCTGTGCTGTGTTAGAGTCCTTCATGTGTATAGCCAGGAGTGGTATAGCTTATGAGTGGCCATATGACAATTCTAAGCATTTAAAAATATTATTTATGGTTCTGGAGAGATGGCTCAGCAGTTAATAGCACTGGTTGCTCTTCTGGAGGACTCAGGTATAAGTCTCAGCACTCACATGGCAGCTCATAACTGTCTATAACTTCAGTTCTAGGGGATCTGACACCTTCATATCAATGCACACAAAATAAAATTAAATAAACTATTTGAAATTATTTTTACTTGCTTCCTGTGTGTATGTGTATGTATGCATACATACACGCGCGAATGTGCGAGCCCTCAGGTGCTGTGTGTGTCGCGTGTGTGGAGGGCAAAGAACAGCTTTCAGAAGTTGATCCTCATCTTGTACTTTTAGGGTCAAGGTCTCTCTTGTTTCTGCTGCAGTAGCATGGATAACTGGTCTTGAAGCTTCTGGACCATTCTGTTTATGCCTCCCGTCTCATAAACGTAGAGTGCTGAGATTACATATGCATGCCGCCACCATGTGGCTTTTTGTGCTGGGGTTCTGAGCTGGGTCATCAGGCTTGTACAGCTACCAGCTTTACTTGCTGGCTTATCTTCCTGCCTTCCGCTCCATAGGACAATTTTCATTTTTTGAGGAACCTCCACATTGACTTCCATAATGGCTGGCTGGACTAATTTGCAGTTTTACTTGAAATTTCGAAGTGTTCTTTTTGTCCCACATCTTTGCCGGGACTTATTTTTTTTAAATAATAACTATTCCTGTTGGATGAGATGAAATTCAACATGCTGGGTAGATATTTCTGTCTTTAGAAATGTTTTAGGTTCACGGCAAATTTGAGCCAAAAGCACAGACAGTCTCCTTTGCTGTGTTAACATTTAGACATTACTGTCCTGCTCTTGAGGACCTGGCAGGATTCACTTCCTAACCAGGAAGATACCTAGATAGCCCAGATCCTACGGCTGTACATCATCACATAGTTGTGTTTCCTGAATGCATAGTATCTCTCTCCCAGACTCCCACTCTGCAACCATGACATGAGTGGTATCTGCACGGCATCTCTATCTCTCACCCACCCTCAGGCACGTTGGCTCCAACTCACCAAGGTCTCTCTCCTTGCCCTCGCATATCACCTCAGCCTCCTTCATTATGGGCACCATCACCACAGTGATACCTTTGTCATACCTAATGGACCCATACTGACATACCGTTATTATCCAGTGTCCACAGTTGACATTAAATTGAACTGTCTCATTGTGTTGGACTTTCTGTGATTTAGGCAAATGTAATGTGCCACATGTAATGTTTAATTTTTTTTTTTTTTTGAGACAAGATTTCTCTATAGACTAAGCTAGGCTGGCCTCCAACTCACAGAGATCTGCCTGCTTCTGCTTGCTGAATGCTGAGATTAAAGGTGTGCACCACCGCCCCCTAGTGTTGGTTAATCTTTATTATCACTTTGATGAGATTTGAAACGTCCTAGGAGACACATCTCTGGATGATGCATCTGAAGGTGTTTCCAGAAAGGCTTAACTGATGGGAGAAGACCCACATAGAATGGAGCTGGCACCATGCCACGGGCTTGGAGCCTTGCTGAATAAAAAGAAAAGTGATGACTGCCTCACCCTACTGTACCATGGTTTCTCCCTCAAACTCTGAGCCAAAATAAGCCCCTCCCCTCCTTCATTTTCTTCTTTGAATTCACTATGTGTGCATGTGCATGCCTTCACAAGTGTGGGTGCACACATAAGCCTCACTGAGTGTGTCGGTCGGTCAGTTGGAGGACACTTGCAGGAGCTTGCTCCCTCACCCTGTGGGTCCTGGGGATGGAGCTCAGGTTTAGAGAACCGGTGGCAAGTGCCTTTTCCCCATGAGCCATCTTGCCAGTTTCTCCTTTTCGTTCTCTAGTGACCTTTTCCCTTCCTTCTTTCTTTAACCACATCAATAAGAAAACAGCTAACACTAGATGGTGGTGGTACACACTTTTAATCCCAGCACTTGAGGGGCGGAGACAGACAGATCTCTGTGAGTTTGAGGCTAGCCTGGTCTATAGAGTTTCAGGACAGCCAGATCTATACAGAGAAATCCTGTCTTGACTCCCCCCACCCCCCAAAAAACCCAAAATAAACAAAAAAAGAAAATAGCGAATGCTTGTATCTGTCATTGTAGTAACTATCATATTAGTGTTGCACTATCCTAAAATCCTCTATAATTTCCTATTCACTACCCCTCCACCCTTCTAACTTCTGATCTTTTCACTGCCTTTTCTAAAATGTCACGTAGTTGGAATCACACCACATAATCTGGTTTTTTTTTTTTTTTGGACTGGCTTCTCTTACTTAGTTGTATTTAATATGTCTTCTTATGTCTAAAGAACTTCTTACAGTTAGTGGAGAGTAGTGTTCCATTGTCTGGATACACCATCCTCTGTCCAGTCAGCTAGGGGGAGGTCATCTTGGTTGCTTCCAGGTTTTGGCAATTATGAACAAAGCTATCATGACACCTGTGTCTAGGGTTTGCTGTAGATGCAGTTTAAGCTTATTCGGTAAATACGAGCAAATCTAGTTTTTGTATCCTTTGGGAAAGAGAGTGCTGAGTTCTATAAGAGAGTGCCAAACTGTCTTTAATATTGCTGGTCCATTTTGCATTCACACCAGTCATGGACACGGGACCTTTCTCTCCACATCCTTCCTTTTCAGTACTTGACAGTGTTACCGTGTGAACGGCTGGCTCATAACTATGCCAGGCTGTGCAATTCCCCAATGACATGTGACAGCAGAGTGCCTTTGCAAATGCTTGCTGCCTCTGTATCTCCTGTGAAGTATCACTTTAGCTACTATGCCCATTTTTACATTATATTTGCTTGTTTTGTTCAGCTCTTTTTATTCCTTTTTGAGACAAGGTCTTTTGTAACCCAGGTTGGCCTTGAACTTTGTAGCTGAGGCTGATCATAAACTCCTGCTTCTTCCTGAGTACTGGGATTTGGGCATTTTTCTTTATATTCAGCTTAGATTGTTTTCTAATTGTTGAGTTTTAAGAGTCCTTTGGATGTACTGGAAAACAGTTCATTCAAATATGTGCTTTGCAAATATTTCCTCTCAGCCTGTGGTTTCTTGTTCCTGAATGCTTACTTATTTTTAAAGTCCAACTCAGAGGTGACCTTCTGTGACACTGGATTATCCATGTCTCTATCTTAGTTCATTCCTGTTGACTTGTACTGTTATTCCAATATACACAAACATTTGTTATGCTGTATATATTTTATCTACAGCATAAAAGGGTCATGCCTTATATTTTTTCGTTTCTAGAGCTTGGCACAGTATTTGTTACTAGTTATGTATTTAAGACACATGCACTGAGTGATCAGGACATGCGTGGAAAGAGGACTTATGAGTCAGTCACCCCTGTTTACCTCAAAAGCATGGAGTAAGTCTTTCTTTAGGGAGGCAGTGTGAGGTTGCCTGTGACTAGCATTCTGTTCTTGGCTGTGTTACCATGCCTACATACACGTGTTTTTTTGCATGACTTCAACTGTCCCTACTAAACTTCAGGGAAACATGTCCAGTGCTCTCATGGTCTCCAAGGGGTCAGAAGCTCTTCCACAGAAATTTTTTTAAAGTGTGTATGTGTGGACTCAACTCTTTGGCACTTTTGTCATTTTCTTCCAGTCAGCCATCTCTAGTCTTCCCTTTGCGGCTCTGTTGATCATTCTGTCTGCTTCCAAGGTCTCACTGCTTTTCTGACGGGAGTTGTTTGCTCATGGACACGCCCAGGCCTAAGTAGGTAGCCAAAGGCCTGTAGGATTTCATCATAGGTTAGAACCTTGCAAACTTACATGAGAACCCAATCCTCGTTCTCTTTCTCTTCATCTTCATCACCCACCCGATGCTTGTCTTCATCTTCATCACCTTCTGTTTGTCTCCTTTTCATCCTTACCTCCCTTGTATTTGGGTTGCAATGTTTTTATGCAACAATCTCTACTCACTGACCCCATTGACATTTAGCTCAAAATGCATTCCATTATGTTTAAGATGACTTTGCTCTCAATGGGGCTTCTATTGAGACCAGACTCTGCATCTAGAGTTGGGCTGTGCCCCTGGGGAATGAATCTGGGAGAAGAAAGAACATTTTCACATGATTTACCATTTGATTTTAGACATGAGTGCTGAGGCATTCACATGAAAACTCCAGGAGAAGCCCATAAAAGAAAAGCAAATGTTCTGCCTGCAAGACTGAAGCTTTTGATGTGAGGCTGGAAACTATGTGGATAGTTGGCTGAATTTTAATAGTTCACAAGACATTTTAGAGATATTTAGATAATAACCATTCTTGGTACCTTGGGTCAGTCTAGACAATTTAAAGTTGTCAAAGTATCTCACACTTGTGATAAGAAGTCTGAATAATTCAAATGTTCACAGAATAGCAGCTAAGTGACCCCCATCCTTCTCTCTCTCCCCTCTGATTTTACTCTTTGCTTTTTTTCTTTCTTTAGTCTTTTTTGAGACATCCCACTATGTAACTCTGGCTAGTCTAGAACTCACTATGCAGACCAGACTGGCTTTGAACTTCTTCTGTTTCTGTCTTCCAAACACTGGGACTAAAAGGTTTACATTACTACACTTACCCACCCCCTTTTCTTTTATTCAAAATCTTGTACATATCCAAGCTATCTTTGAGCTCAACTCAGGCTGGCTTTGAACTTGTAACAATTCTCCTGCCTCAGCCTTCCTAGTGCTGGGATTATAGGTCATACCCAGATAATTTCAGTCTTTCTTGGGATGAGTTCATTAATTTACTAAGTTTGGGGACTCTATTTCCCCTGTGCGCTTGCATTCCCTCTTAAGTCTATTAGCTTTTATGGAAACTGTTATGCTATTCACTTTGTTTTGTGACAGTCATCTTCCAAAGAACCATTGAACTTGTGGGTCATTCTTATCAGTCTGGTGACATCCAACAGCCAGCTGGAGTCTAGCAGCCTGGGCACAGTGCCATCTATGCCATCACTGATGGCAGCATCCTTTGGAGTGTCTCTGCCTTCGTTCCTTTCTTCCTCTTCCTCCTCCGTGTGCTTGTGGGTCATGTGCTTGTGCACACTCGTACGTTTATGTGGAGGCCAGATGCCTTTCTTCTATTGCTCTTTGCTATATCCATTTCTTAAGTGCTCTCTCTCTCTCTCTCTATTTCTTGCATACTCGTGGCATGTGTGTGTGCACACGCTCACACCATGGCATGTATTTGTGTGGAGGTTAGAGGACAGTTTTATTGATGGCAGCTCTTTCCTTTCATCTTTCTGTGACTTCCAGGGATCTAACTTTCTCCACTGAGCCACCCTGCTAACCTCCCCCCACCACACACACACCTTATTTGAGCCCTGGAGCTCATAGACCAACTAGGCCAGTTGACCAGTGAGGTCCTGGGATCCTCTTGTTTCTACCTGCTCAGGGCTGGGATTTTAGGCAAGTATTTCTACACCTGTATTTTTACTTGAGTCCTGGGGATCTGAACTCAGGTCCTCATGGTCACATGACAAGTACTTTGCCCACTGAGCCATATCATCATTTCTCCTTTTTCCTCTTTCATTTCTTTTTGCATTTTAAATAATAGAGCAACAGATGTCTTTACATATATGTGTTTTTTGGGTGTAAGCACTGAAAAGATTTATAAATTTGTGTTAATCTCTAATGAGAATGAAAATTTTCTTTTTCTTCTTTCGTTTTTTTTAAACACTTAAATTTGTTCGTTTTCACTTTTCATAGTTTTGAGGATATATGTATATATTTATAATTTATAAATAAGCAAGTAAATGTAAGTTTTTTGTTTTATGGGGTTCCTTTCCGAGGACTTTTATCAAAAAAATTTCAAGCTGGGTTTGGGGGTGCAATCTCAGCACTGGGCGGTAGAGGCAGGAGGATCAGAAGTTCAAGTTTATCCTTGGTACCTTTGAGGTACTCAAGCACCTCATCCTTATCCTTTGAGATTACCATGGGCTCCAAAAAGAAAAGAAAGGAAATAAAAGGGCTGGCTGATTTTATACAGATGACATAAGCTAGATTCTTTTGACAGGAGGGAACCTTCAATGAGGAAATGCCTCCATGAGATCCAGCAGAAAGGCGTTTTCCCAATTGGTGACTGATGGGGGAGGTCCCAGCCCATTGGTGGTGGTCCTGGGTTCTATAAGAAAGCAAGCCGAGCAAGCCATGAGGAGCAAGGCAGTGAGCTGTATTCCTCTATGGCCTCTGCATCAGCTCCTGCCTCCAGGTTCCTGCAGTTTTCGAGTTCCTGTTCTGGCCTCCTTCAATGATATAAATAGTGATGTGGAAACAGGAGCAACATAAACCCTCTTTTCTCCAACTTTCTTTGGCCATCAGTGCAGTAGTAACTCCAGCTACGACACATTTAGACAGGCAGGGAAAATTCTGAAGTAAACATACATGGCCATTGGGGATCCAAATCAACATTTGCTGTGCTGATCAAATTGTTTTCTGTACATTTTAAGATGAGTCAAAGACACTAGATCAGTAATATCTTGAATGCTTAAAAGTTAAAAAAATTAGATATTTGCAGGCTTTTAAGCTTATTTTTTTTGTTGTTACTTTTATGTAATTGTGTGTGTGTGACAGGATTTCACTATATAGCCCAGGCTAGCCTTAATCTTGTCAGTCTACCTAGTTCTAGGATTGCAGAAATGACTCATCATGATTTGCTCTCTTCTTTTATTTATTTTTATTTATTAATTTACTGAGTGTGTGTGTATATATATATGTGTGTGTGTGTCTGTGTGTGTATGTGTGTATGTGTATGTGTGTGTGTTTGTGTGTGTATATGTATGTGTGTGTATATGTGTGTATGTATGTGTATGTGTGTGTATATATGTGTCTGTGTGTGTATATGTGTGCATATGTGTTTATGTGTATGTATGTGTGTGTATGTGTGCATATGTGTTTATGTGTGTGTGTATGTGTGTATATATGTGTCTGTGTGTGTATGTGTGTGTGTATGTGTGTATGTGTATGTGTGTATGTGTATGTGTGTGTTTGTGTGTGTATATGTATGTGTGTGTATATGTGTGTATGTATGTGTATGTGTGTGTGCATATATGTGTCTGTGTGTGTCTGTGTGTGTATGTATGTGTGTGTATGTGTGCATATGTGTTTATGTGTGTGTATGTGTGTATATATGTGTCTGTGTGTGTATGTGTGCATTTGTGTTTATGTGTGTGTGTATGTGTATATATGTGTCTGTGTGTATTGTGTGTATGTGTGTATATGTGTGTGTATGTGTGTATATGTGTGTGTATGTATGTATGTCTGTGTGTGTATATGTGTGTATGTGTGTCCTTGCTCATGTGTGGATTTCAGAGGACTTCTACTTCTGTGTTTTATTCTTTCCTTTTACTATATAGACTCCACAGTTAAATTTAAATCCTCTGGCTCGACGGCAGACATCTTTATCCACCGAGCCATCTCACCTGCCCCCATCTGGCAATATGTCTTATAAATTCTAAATTTTTCATCTTTTTTATGAAGATTTCCCCATCCTGTATTGTTTTAAAAGTTTCATTTTCCCCCTAATGCCTTGATAATTCTATTTTTAATTTTAAAAATCCAAAACAAAAGCGTATTACATGTAGTGGTTGATAAAATTTAATTTTTTTGCAATAAGAAACTGTGAAGGCATGGGTTTATCCTTACAAAGCTTTGTTTCAGAGAAGCTTTGGTACCTGGGGGCAGAGCCCAGGTCTGGGAATGTGCCTGACAGGCAATAGATTCAAAAGTTAGGTTCACGTCAGAAAGTTCAGCCAACAACTGCTGTACCCTGTACCCCTTTGCCCAATCCTGGAATTCCAAAACATGCAGCACCCCGCTTAGATAGACTTTTCTTTAAAACCCCTTTCCCCTTGGGACTCAAGGCCCATAACCCTCTGATGCGTAGAAAAGAAGATTTTTGACAAGGGGTTTATTTGGAACCTGTTCATAACAATAAAACCCTCATGTATATGCATTGTGTTCAGCTTCGTGGTGTGTAGATATATGTTAAATATTTAATAACTCCTGGGATATCAGAGAGACCACACAATCAAATCCTAGGCAGACAGCTTAGGAAATCCTTGATCCTTGAATACAAGGATAAACAGCTGACTCCATCACACACACCTTTAATCCCAGCACAGGGAAAGCCAGGAGTGGAATCTATATCCATTATCCCACAACTCCAGAGACAGAATTTCTTCTGTATCTGTGAGTTCAAGGCTACACGCCTTTAATCCTAACCTGGATGAGATAGGGTATATAAGGGCTGTAGAAACCAGGCAAAACAGAAGCAACTGACAGTAGTGACAGGCAGAAGAGACCAGGAACGAGGCTGAGAAAGTTGCAAGACAGCTGGGTGGGAATTGACTGTGGTGCTTCCTCTCTCTGACACTGATATTTGGCTCTGGGTCTCATTTATTACAACCCAAATTTGTGCTACTACAGTGGTGGTTTTGGAGGGTCTTCTAGACAGAGGTACAACAAAACTAGCTGTCTCAAAGCCAAGGGTTCTCTTTAGAATTATGTGCTGTGGCTTTTGACAGAAAATGTTTTTTAAAACAGAGACAATCGGAAGTGTGGAGAGAAGGCAGAAGCAGTAAGGAGGAAGCCAGCGTGGAAGCAGGGAGAGGGTCAGGTCTAGAGTTGTGCATTTTAAAGGTTTATTTATTTTATTTTATTTGCATGTGTGTGTGGGTGTATGTATGTGTGCACTGTATGCGTCTGATGCCCAAAGAGACCAGTATGGGGCATCAGTTTCTCTGGGACTGAAGTTGCAAGCAATTCTGAGCTGCCATGTGGATGCTGAGAACGCAACCCAGGTCCTTTGCAAGAGCAGCCAGGATTAACGTGTTGAGGAGAAGATTCTAAAGGTTTTACCAAGAAAAGATTGTTTATTTTGAGACAGGATTCAGTAAAGCCTAGACTGACTTGAAATTAGCTTTGTAGGTGAGGCTGCCTTTGAATACCCAAACCTCTTGAATTCAGCTCTCAGTTGCTGGATTACACTGCTGTTACACCTGGCCCTCACTAAAAATCTTCTCCAAATTTGGCCAGAAGTGGAGACTGATCTAAGCATTATTGGGTCAGTGGGACCATAGGACTGTCTGCTCCCTGCCCAGGGAGGGGATGGGGAGTTGCAGAGAAGAAAAATGACCAGATGTGTTGGGAGGGGGAAGAGACCTTGAATAAGGATATACAGGGATGAAAAAAAAAAATTCAGAGGGAAAGATGAACACAAAGAAAATATATGTGTAGCAATCTTATTTGTATTTCCACCCTTGATAAGCCATGCTTATAATTCTTATCCTCTGTATAGTTATTGCTAACTCTTCCACATTTTAAATTCTTTTTACTGTGTTTTTTTTTTTTGATAAATACAAAATAAAGAAGGAAAAAAAAAATCTTCTCCAACAACTGAGTGAGGTTATTTTAGACAAGAGACAGTTGAAAAGGCCACTGCTTGGCTCAGACATACTTTTATGCAGATTAGATTCTAGAAAACGCTGACTGTGGAGGAGGGTACACAGCAAAGGACAACAAAGGGACACAAGGAAAGTGGCAGAGATGTGGTTGTGGTGGTCTTTGTTTTGATTGTGGATGCCTGGATGAATTCAGATGCCCAGAGTTTTCAAATTATGGAGGTTAGACAGTGTTTAACTGTGTGTTGGTTTGACTTCAATACAGCTGTTACAATCAATGTTAGCAGAGAGAAACTATCCATCGCCCAAAGCATCGTCTTTTCTAAAACATTCAAAACCAAAATTCTAGGCTGGCATGGGCAATTTACATGCAATTCACAATTTGATTTAGGAAAGTTCAGTTTTCCTTGGTGTGGCAGCACACATTTGTAACCCCAGCACATGGGACATATCTGCTATAAGATCAGGAGTTCAAGGTCATCCTCAACTACATAAAGAGAACAAGGCCAGTCTGGACTACATGATACCCTGCCTCAAAAACCCTATGTAGGGGCCAGAAATAGTGGTACATGACTTTAATCCTAATACTGGGGAATCAGAAAGATTTCTGTGTTTTTTGAGGCTGGCTTGGTCTACACATCAAGTTTCAGGTTAGCCAAAGCTACACAATGAAACTGTCTTAAAAAAAAAAAAAAAAATCCTAGTTTGTGGTGGTGGCACATGCCCTTAATTCCAGCACTTGCAGAAGCAAGTGGATCTCTGAGAGTTTGAGGCCAGCTTGGTCTACAAAGTGAGTTCCAGGACAGCCAGAGCTGTTACACTGAGAAACTCTGTTTTAAAAAAAGAGAGAGAGAGATTAAGAAAAAAAGGGGAAATCCTATTTTTAGGATTAAAATCCTAGTATTTTTAGAATTATTAATACACCAGGAGTAGAGGCTCAGTCCTGTAATTCCAATACTTTGAAGACTGAGGCAGACAGATTGTTTGGAGCTCTAGGTCCGCCTGAGCTAGAGTGAGAGACTCTGTCTCAACACTCCCCAGACCCCTCCCTAGGAAAGAACAAGAAGGGGATGGCTCAGCAGGTAAAGAGCTTGCTGTGCAAGGTGAGACCTGAGTTCAGATCCCCAGCGCCATGTGCAGCTGGCTGTGGTAGCCTGAGCCTTTCATCTCAGTAGAATCCCCAAGAGCTCAGGGGCCAGCTCTGCTGAATCACACAGGGAAAGCAAATGGAAAACAGGGCTGACCCTCCAGTTTGTCTTCTATGATCCACATCTAAGGATGGGATTTTACCAACTGCTGCCTGGGAGGATCTATATCTCCCGAGGAAAAAATTTCAGAAGCTCCGAGCTTTGTTCTTCTAACATCTGGATTTTCATTAAGTATAACTTCTCTAAATATCAGGCACATCAGATACTATATCACACACACACACATGATTTAAAAAAGAAACTTTAAAATTTTTTTTATTATATTTATATTGTGTGTACATGTGTGTATGTATACACATGTGCACGCACACATGCCATGGACACATGCAAACAGTTTGTCTGCTTGCCCATTCCACCTTGTAGGCCACTGAGACTGAAAGGGGGCTCTTAGTCTTTGTGGTAGGCACCTTTACCTCATGGGCCTCTTCCATGGCCCAGGTATTGCTCTTAGTGTTGATCATTTATAAAATGAAGACCTGGCTAGAAGAAAAATCTAAGTTGTTGGCAAATGCACCGAGTCACCAGGGTGAGGATAAATGCCGTACAGAATTGTTTTCTCAAAGAGAGACTAGAGAAGCCTTTGCTAATAAAACCCTATGTACAAAAGCCTCAGCTGAGAACAGAGCCCAGAACTCCTGAATGCTTTCATCTGGAGATGCAAGCTTTTCCAAACACTGGTTGACAAGACTTTTCCTATACCACGAGTAGCCGGTTGCCATCATCAGTTATTTTATAGCTTGCAGACTGGAACCTGAAAGGGCTCGAGCAGCCTGACCCAGGTCACCTGGGGAGGCAACTGCTGACTCAGGGATGAAGCCCAAGAATTCAGTCTCGGGGCTTTGCCCTGACTTCCTCTAATCAACTGTGGGAGCTCTGGTTCCTTACTAGATCTGGGAGAGGGGAGAAAATCCATGGTTTAGTGGGTTTGCTTTGAGTTTGTGATGATGTCAGAGGCCTCGGCAGTGTTCTATCAGTTACAGGTGTTAGGATTCTGTTCTAGCCCCTGAAGCCACGCCCTGCCCTGAGTTCTGACCCATTTAAGAATTCCCACCGCCCAACTCTCTCTCTTGCTTCTTTACTCCCAGGAGCGCTCTCAATCCCTTTCCCCTCCCTACTTACTCTCTTCTCTCTTTCTTTTCTTCTTTTTATATTTTGTTATAATAATAAAATCCATCTACATAGACGTAATCTAAGTGTCTCCTGCATCCATGGGGCATGAGGCTTCTCTATTTCTAGACATCTGTCAGCTGTACCGGGAAAACGTGTTATGGGATCATCCCAGATCAAACATGATCCCAACAACAGGAACCCTGGATCCAAGGTTGGCTTGTCTCATTTCCTGTCTCTTGCCTCCTATGTTGGATTAGCTTGTTAGACTCTGGGACTGAATGACTGCAGCCTAATTGTTTCTTGGTAAGCTAAAACAATCAGATTCATTTTTGTTACTACTAGTTTTTAATTAGTATACAAAAATAAAGTGTTTCCTTTTGATGTTTTTCTATATGTATGTTATTGTACTTTGTATTTGACCCCTGGTACCCTCTCTATCTCACCTTTTTCCCTCTGGTCTAATTGCTGTTCCCAAATATCCTACAACAGCTTTTATGTCACATATGTGTCTATATAGATTCCATATGTGACAGGAAAGGTGACATTTGTCTTCCTTATGTTATCTTCTGTTTCTTTCTCCTCCATTTCTATTTCTTCCTCCTCCATATAGTACTTTCTACACATACACACACACACACACACACACACACACACACACACACACACGCACACACACACACGTACACACACACTCTAATGCAAATCAGGATTTTCATGGGTTTGTTCATCTGTTTTCCAAGCCTTGTAGCATAAAGGTGAGACGCTGTGGGGGACTCTGGGAAACTCAGTTCGGCTAGACTGATTCTGCAATAAATGCGGAAATTTGTGAATCCAGGGGCAGGGAGTGTTAGACCCAGAGCACCGGTAAGGGGGGCACATGACCTGAGCAGGGGAGGCACACCCCTGAAGTTTAAGGAATGCTGTGGGTTTGACATGTGGCAGGAGCTCCTCCTTGCCTGGCTGGCTTTGTCTCGTGAGTGTCAAGTTCTAGCATGAGGAACCATCTTTCCGGATGACTCATGGGGAAGAAGTCTACCTGGCATGGGGCAGGTTTATTATGAGTTCTGTAGTGGCTCTTGAAGAAAGCTCAGTCATCTCAGACACGAGAGGGAAGGGCATGTTCCTAGGGAGGTCAGCATGACCACCAAAATGGGCTGGGAATGGTGGCTCCTGTCTGTAATTCCAGCATTTGGGAGGTTGAGGCAGGAGGATTGTTGGGGGTTTGAGGGTCAGGCTGGGCTACATAGTTCCAAGAGAGCCTGGTTACCTAATGAGATCTTGCCTCATAAAATGGACACTACCCCAAAATCACTGGTTCACCAATAATAATGATAATAGTAAATCAATTAATAAAATAGACATTAAAGTAGAATTGAGAGTGACTGGGAAGAGGAATGGGATCATCAGGATAGGAATAAGAAAAGAAGGTAAGGGGGTAGATATGACCAAAATACATTATATATGTATGAGACTATATCATAATGAACCCATTTATTATGTATATTTAATATTCATTAATTTTTTTGAGACAAAGTCTTCCTACATAGCACTGGCTGTCCCAGAACTCACTCTGTAGACCAGGCTGGGGTCTTGAACTCACAGAGATCCTCTTGCCTCTTGAGTGCTGCGAAGAAAGGAATGTGCCACTACATTCATCTTACTCAAAACAAATGAACAGAAAGCATGACAAGCGTCTTATTAGCATTCTGCCCTTGAACACAGAGAGGCCCTTTGGCTTCTTGAATGACTGCAATCACTTACTGACACTGGGGAACTAGAGTGAATGGTGTAGGACTTCAGAAACCACAGCAAGAAGCTAGCAGCATCACTGTGAGGCAGGATGCAGGGGCAGTGGACAGCACAGAAAAGAATGCAAAGACCAGAGTAGCTGGAAGTAAGGATATAGAATTCTCCAGCACTTCAAAAGTTTATTGGTTTTCCTCATCAAAGTTCAATGATGGCAGCTATAACTTTTTGTTTCACAAAAAGACCTGGAACCTGCGTGCTTCACCCACCTGCATGCTCCACCAGGCCCTTGGGTATAGAGTTATGTCCTTACAGAGGGTAATGAATTACAGTGCATGAACTTTGCTTAGCGAAGCAGAGAATAATACTTTATATATTTAGAAAGAGTTCAAGAAGGAGGAGGAGAAGACAAGAATGCTTAAATCATTTGAACAAAAGATAATCATTTGAATGTTGCACAAATTCTGGTTGTATTGAAATAAACTCAGAAGCAGATATCGGAGAAAGACTGAAATATCAAGGAGAGAAACACCACAGTCAATCTCACCCAGCTATCTTCCAGCTTCCTCAGCCTGGCTCCTGGTTGCTTTTAATTGCTGCTGTTTTCCTAAACCTGCCTTAAATACCTTCTTCACCCAGCTGTATCCATCCCATCCAGGTTAAGATTAAAGGCGTGATCTACTCTATTTGGTAGTCAGCCTTGAACTGCAGAAACAGAGAAAGTTCTCTGTTTCTGGAGTTATGGGATTAAAGGCGTAAATTACCACTCCCGATTTTCCCTGTGCTGGGATTAGAGGTGTGTGCCATTGAAGCCCAGCTGTTCCGCCTTGTACTCACAGAGATTCTTCTGGATCCCTGTGCTGTGTGAGTTACCACTGCTCTGTTATCCCTGGGACTTCCAGAGCTACCTCTGCCTAGTTTGACTGTGGGTTGATCTCTTGATATTCTAAGTTTTGTTAAATATGTAACATATCACCACATTTGGACAAAAGATATAAGCTTCATGAGTTTAAGGGAACCAATGACAAGGAACAGACCCTAACAAATGAGGCATCAGTTACATTAGCATGATATAGTTATTAGTTTTAAATCAAGAACAGTACTCACACGTGTTATTGTCTGAAGACGCAGATGTCTGCCTCACCCTTTAATTATTACCAGCTTCTGTGTGTGACACTATGTATTTTAACTCAGTTAATGTAGTCTGTACTCCCTGGGGAGGGGAGGCTGAGCACCAGCTTAACGATTTGGTGACTGGAGGCGACATGTTTAAGGCAGAAGGAAGGAAAGACACAGAGTAGGAATGCATGCGACCCTTTATTTTCTCGTCAGCCTTTCATGGACAAGCCTCATTTTGCCAATTCTCTCTCCACCCTCTCTCCTGCTTCTCATGTGTTAAAATAAAGGTCCAAGAGGAACAGGTTTAATGGAATTAGAATGGAGGGTGGAGCTGCCTGGGAAGGTACTGAACATTTAAACTAAAACAAAATGAAATGCCTCTTGGTTGCCAGAACAGGAAATTTCTGCTCAACTGGAAAGGCTGGTTGCTGTAACAGGAACCCTCCAGGGACCTTCTGGAAGGGGTGCAGGTGTGGCTGGGAGATGGCTCCTGGGGTATCCACACCTTCTGAAGATTGGCTGGGGACTGAGTCAGGCATCAGGAATCTCAGGGCAGTGAGATGAATCTGACTGACCCATGTCAGACCTTAGGCCATCTTCTGGGGCAGTCATCGTTGTCACGTGACACTGTGTAGCCAATAGGTAAAGAGCAATTGAATGGGACAGCTTGTATTGAAACTAAATCCGCCTGCAGCCAGTGCTAAGCTGTGTGAGCTTTCTCCTTACCTCACTGGCATAAGGCCACAGTTATGCTGGATGGACAAACGGACAGCTCTGTCACTCTCTTCTTTTTTTTTTTTCCTTTTTCTTTTTAACCAGAAAATACACACCAACTTTATTAGAACAGAAACTTCCAATTTCTAGCAAGGAAAATAACATGAAACCAACACCAGCACTACCTGGGAAGTGTCCCATCTCATTAGCGCTCTGATGGCTCCATGCCACACTGAGGGCCACCGCCATCATGACTGCTGCAAGGCCATGCCTTTGCCTGAGGTGGCTTTGTCATCCATGCTGCAGACGGACTCTATCAATGTGGGAGGTAGAGCCTTGCTTCTCCAACTAGAACAAAACCAACTACAAACTAACCAAGCAATTATTCTACCACAGTCTTCAAGAGTGCTCTGTAAAGACCCCTCTTTCCTCCCACAAGCAGGTGAGGGGAAGACCCGGCAAGGGGGCAGGACAGCAGTTCTAGCATGCTGTTCCGGTGACACGCTGGGCACCCATCCCTTTTTGCGGATGGTAGGAGGCGTCTTTTCTGCCAGCTGCAGCTGCGTGATGGGGGAGGAAGGAGCTGCCCACCCATCACCTCTTCTTGAAGACGTATTTTTTGCGTTCAGGTCTGTCTTTGAGTTCCCTAAATTGTCAATCTTTGGGCACCCATCTCTATCCTTCTCCTGGATGGTGCACTCTTTACAATAGTAGGCATCAGAGACTCCAGGACCGCCACAGATCACACGACGTCTACTAGGACCCATAGTTACACTCATCACATATGCGAACCAGGGTGCAGGGTCGCACATAGGAATCATGAATCACACATTTCCCATCACATTTTTTTGCACAGTCTTCCGATAGCAACACCAGCCTGCTTGCGGCAGAAAATCAAATCTGGATGATGTTCAGCCATAACTCTTTCCCAAGCCCCTCACTCTCCTCTTACACATAACAAGATATGGTTCTGATATTGTTAGCCATTTCTGATTTATTCTTCAAATGCATAAATAAAGTACAACCACCCATCCTGGTCTGAAACCTCTCCCACAGGCAGGTCCAAGGTGCTAAAATGACTCACCCCTTTGTTCCCTTGTCCACTAAGTCTCAAATGTTTCCACAAACTGAATATAAGTATTTCCTCTCTTAGGGAGGGACTGGCTATTTTCCTGGTATTACTTTATTTACCCTTCACAATGAAGAAGGTACTCAGAAGTTTATTACTGGACAAGCTTTGTCTGGAGGAGGCAACAGCCTAGTTGTGATGAAGACAAAGTCCGACAGAAATGACTTCGTCAGAATCTCCTCCAGGCAGAGGCCGTGGTCCCTGGCTGTGAGCACTTTGTGATGGGTAAACCAGGGCTGATGCTGGGTCCTGTAATGTTGGGGGACCGAGCTGGTAGAGGAGGAATGGTCGGTCACTTTCCCTTGTGCTGTCCTTCCCTACTGTGCTGTGGGTAGAGCACAGTCTTGGATATGTAAGTCAGGCCATCAGTTGACAGCTGTCATTGGTCTCTAGCCTACTGATCACCGCCCCCCATCTATGTATACCTGTATATGTTCCTGTGTGCAGGCCTGAGCTCATCCTCAGGTGCTTCCACACTGCGTCTACCTTACATTTTGAGGCAGTCTCTTTCACAGTAAATGTGGAGCTCAGCAATTCAGCCAGATTGACTGCCTAGTGAGCCCCAGGGATCCTCTGGTCTCTGCCTCCCCAGCACTGGTATTACAGGTGTGGTTTCATACTTGGCTTTTATGTAGTTGCTGGGCATCTCCCTTTGCCGACTTATCACCCTGCCTTCATATTCTGAGTGTAGGGATTACAGATGCCAGCAAACCAAACAATTCAGAATTTCTCCCGATGGGGTGAGAGTACTTGGCAGAGAAGGCTCCAGAGGGGCCATGTGGTCCTTGGTCAGTGAATGACCTTTGACTCATAGGAGCTGTCTCTCAGTGAGGCTGGATTGCAGAAACAGCTTCAGGCTTCCTGCATCCACTGGGGTGGAGAGTTGAACTAAGTGAGGTGAGAAAGGCTTTGACCTCCGCATACCTATGGTGGGATGTTCTAGATGGGACAGAAACTCCTCCAGGGGATTGGCTGTCAGTGACTGGTATCACAATTTGTCACCCCAGTACAAACCTGTCCTCTGTAGAGCCTTCCTATCCTGCCCTGCCCTCACAGGCTCTGTCATGCTCAGCTGTGATGGCCATCACATAGTCATCACATCTGTATTTGGCTGACCAGCTCATCTTGTTCTTTTCTGGGCCTCTTGTCCCACTGTGTACTCAACTAGCCTGTGGTCCCCACAGAGAGAAAAAGTATAGCATAGGTCCCACTTAGCTTGGTTCCTACTAGATATGTCGCTTAGGATGATCTTGTACTTCTGAATCCCCTGACTCTGTTTCCCAAGTGTGGGGATTACAGCTTGCTATCACACCCTCTAATTTCTTTTTCTCTTATTGATCTTCTGTGATGGATATTCAAGAGCCGAGTCATCCAAAAATGTTTTTCCTCTTTTACTCTTGGTACTTGGAGGCCCCCTGAAGACTGAAGGTTGACTTCAGGATAACTGAACCCGAAAAGCAGATTAGCTTCTTAGGAAAACCACTGAGAATAGACTAGTGGCAGAACTCTCTCAAATCCTCACTATGGAAAGCCAGTGGGGCCCCACCTGGACTTGGATGTTGGCAGGGGTGTTGGCAGCAGCCATCTTAACTCCTTGCTCATGGTGCCCTGATGGGTGCTCTGCACACCCTGTGTCCTAACAGTGAGGTTTGTTTACCATGACCTGTCTGCAGATGGGATTAGAATATCGTTTGAAAGGCTGAGTTGGATGGGATGGTTTCCTTTTAATCCCAGACAAGGTGTTGCCATCGGGAAATGTGGCAGTTATTTCATTTGGCTTTCAGCAAATGTGCACTCAGCTCCGGCTGGGAGAACAAGTTCCCACTCTTTTGAAAACACAAAGAAGGGGTGTGGCCTAGAAGTTATTATGGGTTAGGGAGATGGATCAGCGGATAAAAGAGCACCCTTGTGTCTATAAACCCAGCCTTGGGGTTGGGAAAAGGGAGGAGTCAGACAGCCCCAGGACTTGCTGAGCTAGCAGCGGAGCTGAAGTCAGTGAAAGACCCCGTCTCAGAAAACAAGGGACAGAGTGAGAGAAGAATTTTTAGCCTTTGCTTGCATGTGCATGGGTACATATGCTTACACCCACACATGCGCAATATACCACACACATGGGCAAAGTCCAATAAAGGGGGAAGTTATCACATGGCATGGGAGAGAAGCTGCCTTAGCCTCTTCAGAGATTTAATTGAGTGTCAGCATGCATAGGGTAAATGTAAAGTGTCAGCATGTATAGTATAACTGTAAACAGTGTCAGCATGAACAATGTAACTGTAAGCAGTGTCAGCATGTACAGTATAACTGTAAACAGTGTCAGAATGAACAATGTAAGTATAAACAGTGTCAG
The DNA here is from genome assembly GCA_004025045.1 of Sigmodon hispidus. Lineage (NCBI taxonomy): Eukaryota > Metazoa > Chordata > Mammalia > Rodentia > Cricetidae > Sigmodon > Sigmodon hispidus. The sequence goes on from PVIH01010981.1 coordinate 43,801, forward strand.
CATGAACAATGTAAGTATAAGCAGTGTCAGCATGAACAATGTAACTATAAACTGTCAGCATGGACAGTATAACTGTAAACAGTGTCAGCATGAACAATGTAGCTGTGAACAGTGTCAGCATGTACAATATAACTGTAAACAGTGTCAGAATGAACAATGTAAGTGTAAACAGTGTCAGCATGAACAATGTAACTATAAACTGTCATCATGAACAGTGTAACTATAAACTGTCAGCATGGACAGTGTAACTCTAAATGTCTCAGAAGACTGCCCCTCCAAACCCATGAGTGAATTCTGAGTAACTTTTTTTCCTTTGAATTTCAACTAGAATTCTTTAAAATTTTTTGTATTTATTGTATGTATTGTCACTATTATTTATACTCTTAAGTTGTGATCTGACTCTGTGGCAGGGCTGGCCTTGAATTCACCACAATCCTCTTACGAGTGCTGGGGTTACAGATGTAGGAGAAGACTTAAGAGGAGCTGGGGAAGGAAGGGAAAGTGATATAACTATATTTAAATTAAAATGTATAAGATAAATTCAAAAGATGTTAAAAGAACAAAATAGAAAAAGATACATTTTGTAGAGATGAAAATAAAAATGCCTCTCTTTTTCTAGAACTTTCTATTTACTGAACACTTGAAGTTAAATTCATTTGAGTTAAGTTCAAAGCATACATGAAGTTAAAGCTTGCTTGATCACATAGAATGTTTAGAAATAAAGAAGAGAAAAGCCATAAGAGCATGAGGAAATCTGGAAGGCTTCACTACGGAGGTATCATTTGAACTGGTGCAAGCTGAATTTGTACTTTATTTTTTAAATTTGTTTATGAGTTACTTGAGAGACAGGCTCTCACTAAAAAGCCAGGGCTGGCCTGAAATTCATTGTGTAGATCAGGTTGACAGCAAACTCATGGAGATCTACTTGCCTCTGCTTCTTGGGTACTGGGATTTAAAAGTACGTGGCATCAAGCCTTGTAGGCTGAGCTCTCTTAACTTGGGATTGGAATGACACAGACTCTGTGTGGTTTGAAGGAAGCCAAGCTGGATTTGAAGTGCATCACAGGGCTGGCACAGAGAAGAGAGATCAGGAGGAATATGGTCAGTTCTCCATCAGCCCCTCACTCCCCAACCTCTCTTCTTTTCACCCACCACTTCCCTCCACTGCTAACTACTTCCTGAAAAGGCCAGATGTGCCTTGCTGGCCTCCACTCAGACATTTTGTAGAGATGGCAAGGGCAGCCTTCTGTTTCCCAGCCTCTTCCCATCCAGGCATCACGAGGAACGTGGAGATGTGCATCCCTCCTGATCTCTCTCCACTTGGGCCTCGGTTATGTAGTCTTGTATTTCCATTTATTAATGAGACTGGTTCAGTGGGCCTCAGAAACCCTTGCACCAGGACTGGCCAGAATGGGAACTGTAATGACATCCCATTTTCTATTTTGTCATTTGGTTGGAAATGGACACATTCAGGGAGCATGGGAATGTAGTCTTCAAGTCTCTGAAAAGAAAGAGAAGGAGAATTCAATGGTTAGAAATCCCTGGAGAAATTAAGAAAGCAACATTATTATTTTTAGGCTAGAATTTATTCAAGATAACTTATTTGTTGTACCCAAAGCCTGTGAAATGCTCTAACAGATTAGGCCACATAGAACAAAGAATCAAAATGAATTTCAAAATGAATTGTATTTAAACATGATAGAATGTTGTTCCCTTCATCTGTGAACACAGGAAGGCGGTCTTCAACTGGCACTATCAGTCAAGAGCTCAGAGCTGCAGACTGTAGTCTTAACATGGTGCTGTCTGTGTGGGTCCCACCTCACAGCCCTGGGCTACACCATCTCCAGCCATCACACCCACACTCTATGCAGCAAAAAGAAGGTAGTGGAGGAGAGAGATGTCACCTAGCCCTTGTCTTGTAGAGATTTTTGGGAAGCTTGTGTGTATTAGCTAGGATCCAGTGGAGGCTGACTGTCATTTCTTCAGGCAAGGAGAAAAGACAGACGATGTAGTAGACCACTGGCAGCCTCCCTCACAAATGCCAGACAAGAGTACAGCAATGTGTGTGAGCAGAAATGTCCTGCTCACTCTCCCACATAGTCCTTATCAGTGGTAGGCTCCCACACACAGTCGCTCGCCATGTCCCGAAGTTCTAATCATTACCATCGCATTCTCGGTTCCTTCATGGGGATAAGGAGGAGCTTGCACTCTCATTTGCTGTCACTCTGGTCCTCCAGACCATGCGAGAGCATCACCACGGAAGGATCCTGCCTCTCAGAAGTTTATCTACATAATGTCTACTCACTGCAGGTGGAGCATGATGCCAAGGCCCTTCCCTAACACAGGAAACAGCCTGTAGCTGTGGGAATCTCACACAAGAGGCATTTCCTCTGTAACCTACAGGACATAAATGTGGTGACCGAGGAAAGCGCAGGGAGAAAGGAAGAGGCAGAGGAGGAAGAGGAGCAGGAAGAGGCTAGCCCTGAAGGAAGCTAACGTTGGCTGAAGAGGACAGAGGAAAGGGTGGGAACTGGTCAGTTCTGGACAAGCATCCAATGATTCCGTTTCTTTTCAGGATCCTTCCTCGTCTGTGGACACACTACTGACCTCATTCCCGGAGAGTCACCCCCTTGAGTTGTCTTAAGGATTACTGTGACCAAGTTTTTCCTCCTCACCCCAACCAAAAGCAACATCAGTGACTGTATCTGTGCCTGAATCTTTAGACATTCACAAAGGCAGCTGCTACATTTACAGGATGACTAATACATTGTAGGTTCTCCCTCCCTTCCTCCTTCCCTCCCTCCCTCCCTCCCTTTTTTTTTTAAAGCAGGATTTCTCTGTGAAACAGTTCTAGATGTCCTAGAACTCACCCTTAAACCAGGCTGGCTTCAAATTCAGAGAACTGCCTGCCTCTGCCTTCTGAGTGCTAGGATTAAAGGAATCCATCACCACCTCCTGGCTTCTGTAGGTTCTCACAGGAGGCTTTATTTCCAACTCCTTCCTGCAAATGGGAGAAGCTTATCCATTTCCACGGTTGAGGTTATATCCACCTTTTCCTAGAAGTCATATTTACGTGACAAGGGAACCTTTCTTCTTTTTCCTCTCTATTTTCTCCGTCACCTCCCTTTCTTCCGTGCATTTTTATACACAAAATCTTACCATGTAGCCCTGGCTGGCCTGGAACTCACTTTGTAGACCAGGCTGAGTTTGTCTTTGCAATGATCCTCCTGCCTCTGGCTCCTGATTGCTGGCATCACAAGCATACACTGCCAAGGCAGGCTTGCAAGAGAACTGTTTAAATTTGAAGATATAATAGCTGCTTTTGGTAGCACCTCAGCAAAAAGAAAATATTTGGTGGAAGCTAGGAGGCAGGAGGTGGTACTACAGTGAAGGGGTACAGGGCCCTGAGGAGAAGAAGGGAGCGAGATGTAGGGCTCATTACCTCTGCAAAACTGGTATATGTCTAGACCAGTGTCACTCCATACTAAGTGATTAATATGTAGTGAATCATCAAATGACAGAAAATGTGATATCAATACTTCCCAAAGCTTCAGGGTTTAGCCTGGTCTACACACTAGTTCTAGGCCAGTTTGGGCCACAAGAGTGAACCAAGTCAAAAAAAAGAAAAAAGAAAAAAAGAAAAAAAAGACAAACAATACAGCATGCACAGGCAAATGGTGGAAACTACCCTTTCCTGTTAGGGAAAGGGAGGGAGTGGCCATTGCTCCACCGACCCCCCCACCCCCGGTGGCATTATAGCTATGGGGGTGTCAGGGAAGAAATGCCCAAATTTCTTGATTCCCACCTCCCAGGCTTTCACCTGCACCGTCTGTTGTCTGTTCTCACTGTAGCACAAAGTATAAGCTTCAGGGAAGCTAGGATAATTCAGTCCAAAGCCTCCTGAAGCCAAGGTGTGGAAGAATGAAAAGTGCCCTCGGGGACAAATACAAAATGTAACAAGTAGTTTTCAGAAGTTTATCTTTCAGCTGCAGAGGCAGATAACACCCACAGAACTCCACTCACAGGCAATAAGGGAACATGATGCACACAGATAAAGTGACGTCATTGATAGAGGATCATCTTAGGAAGCCGAGGGAAACGGAGTGAGGTAGGACCACTCTGTAGAGGAATGCAGAGCAACTACACCAGGGTTCTCAACAGCATGCATCCACCTGACTCATTTTATTAAAAAATTTTGTGTGTCCCTCCCGCCCCGCAAGAGCTGCTGGCAAGCCCTGAGTGTGTTGTGTAGGTATGAAATCCTCAGATTAGATGTACCTGTCAATCAGGACATCCTTCCATCTCGCCTGTCTTTTCCTTCCTTGCAGCAAGCATTCGTTTACTCCTTTGCAGGCAGCAGGCAGTGCACCTTGGATCATCTCCTCTTGAATGGTCTGGCCTCTTCCAGATGCCTTGTTCTCGTCATTCCATGTTCTTTCTGTGCACAGTGACATTTCCTGGTTGCTTGTCAGGCAACTATTGTTGCCGAGGGATGGAAGGAAGGCAACAGAGAGTTCGGAAAGAACGAGCCACAGGCAGCAGAGCTGAAGCAAAGGATAGGTTTGCAGAAGTCCCATAGCGGAACAGAAAGGCTGTAGGCACAGGGAAGGGGGGCCTCTGAGATACTGAGTGAGTGTTCCTGGCACTTGTCCCCTCTTTTTTTCACACAGAGGGCTGGGAATGTAACTCAGTGGTAGACAACTTGCCCAGAAATCATAAGGTCCTAGGTTCAAATTCTAATCCTTCCCTGTCCCCTCCCCTCCAAAGTCACACAGTAGTAGGTCTATGGAGCAACAACGGGAGACCATGGGACACTTGGGAATTTCTGACAGCTGATCTTGTTCATGGGCCTCCGTCGCCCAGTCTCGGGCCTGACTGTTTAACTTTCCCTGCTCTGTCAATGGTCAGGGAGGGACCTATTTCACCATTTCTTGGTGTGGGGAAGGAAAAGCTGTTTTTCAGTCTACTTTTCCTCTGACCCTTGGAACCACCGCCACTTATCAATGGTAGCTGTGTGTGATGTCTCTGGTCCATTTCTCAGTATCTCTGTTCTCACTGCTGTGTGCTGGACAGTGCACCTTGTTGCATTCACAGATTCTCTTCCCTCTCTCACGGGTCTCCTAATATCCACAGAATCTCCGCTGAGCCCTCTCTCCCCTTTTTACAGCATGGGGTAGCTGTTGCCTTTGGCTTCCGTTCTTGTCTTTGATCTTATGTCTGATCAGCCAGGAAAAGCTGGGTCTTTGTTTTTTGTTTGTAAAATGAGAATGATACATAGTTACATTTTTTTCCCCAGGGATTTGTGGAGATTGAGACTCTATAAAATGCTGGCCTTCATGTCTGACTCTGGAACAGTGTGATTTTCATATTAATATCTTGGGTATTAGTGTTATTATTAACAAGTATTAGGTATACATTTTAGTATAACAAGGCTTGGTGTAGACTTTTTTGGAGTCTGGGTGCTGATTTTGTTTCTGTGTCCTCTCTGTGCTTGGTCATATGTTGCTTTAAAAAAAAAAAAGATTTATTATGCATATGGTATTCTGCCAGCATGCATCCCTGCAGGCTGGAAGAGGGCACTAGGTTTCATTATAGATGCTTGTGAGCCACCATGTAGTTGCTGGGAATTGAACTCAGGACCTCTGGAAGAACAGCCAGTGCTCTTAACCTCTGAGCCATCCCTCCACCCTGGTCACATGGTTCTTGTAGCATGGTATTGAGTAACAAGTCTCAGCTTGTGTACAAGTAAAGTCCCATGTTCCCATGAGGAAGAAGTGAGAACAGGTTCCAAGCCTGTTACAGGCAACTACGGGCCCCTTCTGGACCTTCCTCTTGGTCAGAGAACCCAGGAATACTGAAATGAGGGGTCCTTCCTTTGAGATAGTTTAACTCACATGGAGAATCACCAGACTGAGGATCTTACAGGCCAAGCTCACTTCAGGATCAATGACAGCACAAACCAGAAGGTGTTTCTCTTAGTTCCTCCAACAGTGAGCTTGCTACTCACCTAGTGTCTGTCTCTATCTGCTCCCCCTGGCCCTTTCACTTTCAGCTATCTGTGATCTACTATATATTTATCTGTCTACATATCTATCACCTTTCTATCTGTTCATTTATCCGTCGTCCATATATCTATATAGCTGTCTTCATCACTGTGCCAGTCATTTTTTTTATTGCTATGACTAAATAACGTGGCAAGAAGCATCTGAAGGGTAGATATGGTGGACCTAGATCCCATTTGAAGGGTGCAATCCACAGTGATAGGAAAGACATGATGGAGCATGTGAGCGCATGCTAGACAACACATGGCAGATGATCCCATGGTAGACCAGATGTAGATAAAGGGGAGTGCCAGCCCTTTACTTGCTTTCCCTCTTCCCCTTTTATCCCACACAGTTCCGGGTAATGTGAGGTGGTCCTTCATTCAGAGCATGTCTGCTCCCCTCACATCAGCCTCTTAGGAAACATTTTCACAGGCACATTCAAAGGTATGCTTCACTAATGCCTTAGGCGTTCTGTTTTAAATGTGTGTGTGTGTGTGTGTGTGTGTGTGTGTGTGTGTGTGTGTGTACATGTGGGATACAGAGAACGATGTCAGGTCTCATCCTCAGACATGCTATCCCCTCTCACTGGTATCAAGCTCAACCAAGCAAATAGCTGTCCATTAAGCCCCAGGAACGTTTCAATTTTGTTTTTTGTTCAAGACAGGGTTTCTCTGAGTAGCCCTGAGTGGAACTCATTCTGTCCTTAAATTCCCAGACTTCTACCTGCCTTTGCCTCTGATCCCTGGGATTAACAACATGCGCCTCTACCTCCTGGGTGACTTTTCTATTTTTTAACCCCCCTAGTGCCGGTAACACAGTTGTTCACCACTATGTTCTAGCGTTTTCACATAGGCTCTGGAGCTCAAATTTGGTCCTCATGTTTTCAAAGCAAGCACTTTATGAACTGTCTCTCCATTCCTGAGTCATTCCTCAGCCCAATGGACTTGGCAGGACTGATTACTGTCACTGCCATCATCACCTCCAGCACCACCATGGCCTCCACCACCGCCACCCTCACCTGTCTCCTCTAACTCATCTTTCTGAATCTTTCCTAAGTTCAGGGTTTTTCAGATCCCTGAGTTACAAAGAGTGGGATGGCTTTGAATCCTCTTCTCTATGCCTTTTCAAGTCCACCAACTGCCTACATGACTGTCTCTCAGTACTCTGTATCAGTCTCTTGTTCCGAGGTTCCAGACTCTTATCCTGTCACAGAGTAGTTCTGCTTAGTTTGTGAAGCTAGTCTGTTTCACAGAGCACTGTCAGCAGGCACACTCCATAGGATCCCCTGTGAGTGAGTGGTGAGGGTCTGGGACAGTTTACCAAGAACTCTGTGACCAGCCTGATCTGTAATACCAGCTAGCACTGTGAAGAGACAGAAAGACCATAAGGCAAACTGACCTACGCCCTGCTTCCATCAACACAAATATTTCTGCCCTCAGCACACAAGGATCAAGTTCCCCAAATTCCATTTAATTTCCTTGGCTCCTGTATTGAGTTACAACCAGGCCACAAGGGATCTTGGCAACAAGAACCTGCAAGGAAAAGGCTGTTTGGTTGAACTTTGTTGCTTAGTCCCTGTAGACATTGTAGGTTCAGATAAGGTTGTGGGTGGCCCATTAATTTTTTGTACATGCTGCTCTGAAGGGAACCTGAATTCTTTAGCACTCTGAGATTTCCTGCTCTAATGACCCCAGAGTCCATGCCAGGCTTTCCCAAGGCTGTCTCCTCTCACTGCATGTCTTCCAGCTACAGACTTCCTTAAGAAAGACAGTTCCAACCTCTCTGAAGACTGTGGCCCTGAGGTAGCTGCTTGGAGGCATATGTGTACCCTGTCTGGTTGTTCTCAAGAAAAGGTGAGAAACAATCTCATTCTTAAACAACTGAGCCTTTCATTGTGGGGGTTTGAATGACAGCTGTGTGTATGGTTTCTTCCTAACCTTAGTGTCCATGTTAGCTTTAACTGGCTGTCTACTTTACACAGCCTTGAGTCACTCAGTGGAGTAATTGCCTAGATCACACTAGCCTGTAGCGATGTCTGTAGAGCATGTCTTGATTGATAATCGATGTAGGATGGCCCAGCTCACTGTGAGTGGCATCATTCTCTGACCAAGTGGTCTTGGGCTGTATAGGGAAGTAAGCTCACCATGAGTCCAAAAGCAAGCCAGAAAGTAGTCTTCTGTGGTTTCTGCTTCAAGTTCTTGCTTGAGTTCCTACCGTTACTACCCTTAATGATGGACTGAGTCCTGGAAGTATAAATGGAATAAACCCTTTCTTTGCCCAAGTTGATTTTGCTCATAATAGCAGTATTTTTATCATACTGCTATTATCATGCAGAAAGAAAACTGGAACACTCTGGTAGCTGTATGTTTTGTGGTGTGCTGCATGTGTATGCATGAATGTGTTTGTGTGTGCACATGCATAAAGGGCCAGTTTAAAAAGCTGTTTATTAAGCAATGCTTAATGCTGTACACTTTAGGCCTGGCACATACCTAATACACAATTACCCAGTTTGTAATGCATTGTTACAAGGAATGGATAGATGTCTATCTTACTCTATCAAAACACTGTATCAGTTTTCCCCTCAATAAATCAAATATGTGAGATAATCAGCTTATAGAGAAAAAAGGGCTACTTTGGCTCACAGTTTTCGAGGCTAGCCTGGGTTACATGAGGCACTGTTTCAAGTAACAAAATGAAAACAATAAATAGTAAAGACCCCAAAACTAAGAAATCAATCCACCAACCAGTAGTTAAACAAGATCCAACAAAAGAGTTCAACAATATCTTGGAATACAAAAATCAATGCACAAAAAAATCCATCTTATAGGACTTTTTTCTTTCTTCTAAAATTTTATTTGACAATAAGCAAACAGAATTAACAGAAGCAACTCTAGTTGCTTATGGTATAACTCTTGTTATGCCAGTGAGAAGCAATTGACTTGTCAGGATTTGATTTAATCCAGGACGGCAGCAGGGCTCCATGGCCAAGCCAGGCCACAGCAAAGCCATCTTCCCTATTGGTCTGACAGATCTTTTTAATGGAGCCACAAGACACAGATACTTGTTCAGCCGTACTGTATAAGTTATCCAGGATGCAAAGTCTCTGCTTGTACTGGTAGGTGATGGGACTTAAAATGCATCTCATTAGATGGGGCCAGCTGTGCAACTGCTCCTGATCAGAGCAAAGGCTGAGGACTCACACTTGTCTCTTGATAAGAAAGGATACTTAGCTTTCTTCCTGTAGACCTAGTCTTCTTACTTGGATTTTTTTTTATTTTATTTTTTTATTTTTTTGCCTTCTCTACATTTGGAATTACTAATTTTTTTTTTTAAATTAACAATATAACAACCCCAACATAGTGCCAAATATTGTTCAGATGGAGCTTACATTTGATCAAAACAATTTAGTCTTTAGGGCAAGCAACAAGAAAGAGTCACCCTAAACTACCTGCCAACAACAGCTCTAGTCTCCCCTTTGCAGGGTGCGAGTGAGGAGAGAGACATGCTCTCCATTGTTCAGCCCGATGATACTGCAGGAGGTGGCCAGGACTCTCCTATTTCCCAGACAGCTGCTTGTGGAGCTTGGGCACATAATCATCCCACTCTGCCTGGTAACACGTGCCGGCTACTGGGGCTCCCAAGTGATACTTCTTGCGGAAGGCTGCCACCTTGAATTTGCCACGGTGATCTCCTGACCTGTTGCTAAGAACAGGCTCATCACACTTCAGTGGCTTATCCTGCTCATACACCAGCCAGACGTAGCGATGGAGGCCGGTGCCACTGGGAGGCCCGGAACCCACATAATCTGAGAGGACCTTCCCACTGCTGATGTCGTTGCCTTTCATGTTGACCACCAGGAAATGGTGCCACTCTCTGTACTTGGGGTCTTTTCTGCTGGGAGCATCCGGATCTGTGAGGACCAAGGTGTAGAGTTTCCCAGCATCAAGGCCATCCCATGAAATGCTGCTGGGTCTGTTCTTAACTTGGGTGGGCGTCAGTACTTGGCCCAGTTCGTCCACCTCAACCCCTCCGTAGGTGACCCGCAGTGGGTGTTGGGGCCGCTCATCCACCTCCTGTAGGCTCAGCGGCCCGGCCCACTTGCTGATGTCGGCTGGCATGGCGAGCGGCTGTGGCAGCAGTTGGGAGCAAACAACTGAAACCCACGTGCTGTGCTCGGAACTGGATGGTGAGCACGTGAGCCCTGTAAGCTGCGGGAGCACTTTATTTTATATTCTTATGTACTCAATAAATGATCCAAAGGAGAGTATTAAGAATTCAATTTTTTAAAGTGCTAAAATTAAAATATTCAAGAACAAATTTGACAAAAATTATAAAAACCATAGTGTGAAAAGTACAAGATATTGTTGAAAGATACTGAATAGGCTCCAAATAAATGGAAATCACTCCAGGTTCGTGGATCAGATTATGAGTTAATAAGAAATAAGCATCCTTTAAGATGGTGTGTGGATTCAATGAAAGTCCTATCCAAATCTCATCTTCTTTGTAGAAACTGCTGAGTTTAACATTTCTATGGATGGATTTGCAAGAAGCCAGAACAGTTGAAATTAGCTTGAAAAAAGAGCAAAGTTGGAAGATGCACATAATAATGGAGGCGGTGGCAAACTAGATAATGGGAGATGCAGGGCTGTGAGCATTAGTTTTGAATTCAGATGTACACCCATGTGAAGTGATTTTCAACAAAGATACCAGAGCCCTCAACAGGGGAGAAAAGAGTCTTCAAAAAATGGTGCTGAAATCACTGGACATCTACACGAGAAAGAATAACGCTGGACCCAGCCTGAACACCAGATACAAATAAGTGCAAAACAGAAAAAAGACTCAAGCATAAGAATCTATAAAGCTATTAGAAGAAAACACACGGCTACATTTTTATGACTTTGAATTACCATGATAGGGTTGGTGATGGCTTAGTGGATAGAAACACCCATTGAGAAGCCTCATGACCCAAGTTTGAGCTCCAGGACCCAAGCAGTGGAATTTGTTCTCTGGCCTTCAAAGATGTGCAGATGAGACCACACACACACACACACACACACCCCTAAACAAATACATAAAGTAATGTAACAAATCAAATAAAACAAAATACACTAAGGCATGAGCCATAAAGAAATAAAGACAAAACTGAACCTCATTAAAATTAAAATATAATCTTTGTTTCCAAATGTAGAAGCACACCTCCATTAATATCTACACTAAATATTTTTTAAACAAGAAAAAGAAATATATAAAATGTATTTTTAGACATTTTTGCTATTCACATATTTGGTAAAAGTCTTCTATCTTGTGTCTATAAAGAATATTACCAAGACGGGCGGTGGTGGCATGCAACTTTAGCCCCAGCACTCAGGAAGCAGAGACAGGCAGGATCTTTGTGAGTCTGAGACCAACCTGGTCTACAGAGGTTCAAGACAGCCAGAGCTACACAGAGAAACCGTGTCTCAAAACACCTTTCACCCTCTACAAAAAAATATTTACAATTTAATGATAAATCCAACCCATTTAAACAAAGGGTTAAGGCTTAGAGCAGACATTTCTCTTATGACCAAGAGCACAAGGAGAAATGGTAGAAATTTTAAGTTATCAGGAAAATTCAAACTAGTACCTTAATGCCAACCATACCCTCCTAGATATACTAGAGCAATATTGACACCAACGCAAACTCAGTAAGTGCCGGAGGGTACATGGTAAAATAGAGTCCTCATAGACTTTTGTGGAGAGGAGAGATAGTACTGTTTGCTTCTCAAGTGACTGCCCATAAAAGTACTTTACTACCCGGCATCAGCTTCTGTATATACAACCCAAGATAAGTAAAAGTATATATCCACATAAAAAGTTGTATATCACTGTTTATAGAAACAGTATTCACAATAGCCCAAAGTTGGAAACAACCCAATGTCCATGAATGGCTGAGAGGATAAGAAAAATATACATATACACTTGGGAACAGAATTCTATTCAGTCATAAAAGGAAATGAAGTTCTGATATATGCTATAACATGGATGGACTTTGGAAGTGCAATGGTAGATACCTATCAGTTAGAAAATGCTACACTCTGGGCCTATGAGATGACTCAATAGGTAAAGGTGTTTTCCAGACAAGGCTGGTGAGCTGAGTTCCATTCCCAGGACCCACACAGAGAGGAAGGGGAGAAGAGACAGACAAAGGTGTCCTCTGACCCTAATTACACAGTGGCATGTGAGCTCACGCCTCCCTGAATTATACACATACACACATATAATAATAAACACGGGGGCTGGAGAGATGGCTCAGCGGTTAAGAGCACCGTCTGCTCTTCCAGAGGACCCGGGTTCGATTCCCAGCACCCACATGGCAGCTAACAACTGTCTGTAGTTCCAGTTCCAGGCAAACACCAAGGCAAATAAATAAAGTTTTTTTAAAAAAAAAATAATAATAATAAACACATTTAAATAAAAACCCAGTCTCTATAAATCTATGTCTGTAAAATATCTCTAAAAGACAAATTTACAAAGATCAACTTAGAAGTTGTTCATCTCCCCAGTTGTCTTTTGTGTGACAGCTGGGGAGATGAGGTGCTGGTCACTAGGGCACAGGGTTCCTTTTACCACAAAGAAAATATTCTCAGTTTGTGGGTGTTGGTGGTTTACATGTATTTATGACTATCCTAAAAAGCTACCAAACTGTACTTTTGAATTGTTGAATTATATGGCATGTGAATTATATTTTCATAAAGCCATTATGGAAAACAAACAAAAACCTAAAAGACATTGGCAGTGAGGAATCCTTGGGGAATGGTCCTTCTCTCCAAGTGTCCTACCTATTGTCATAGCTGCTGGCTATGTGGGTTTCTCCACTGGGACATAGACTTACAGACGGCAGCTGTCTTACCCAGAGGGAGTGGCCCAAGACAATGAGGTGAGGCTGCAGAGTTCTATTGACAGGTCCTGCTCAGTGTGGAGTGGCCTAAAATATGATGAAGAAGGTCAAGGGTGGCATTCCTTTGGAACCAGTTGGAGCCTGACTGGCACTGCCTTGTAAGACTCTTTCATTATGAACTGGGGCAGTAAGTATAAGACACTTGGTAAATGTTAACCCAGCAGGTAAATGTTAAATATCCATTTTTTATTGACCTATAATGTGGAAAACTAGATGTGACTTATGTGTACTTACTACTTTACTCACTTGGAGCTCTCACAGAGCCCTAGAATTCTGGGACTATAAGTCATATTGAGGTATATTTAAAATTTTTTAATTTATGTTTTCTTTAAAGATATAGTTTCTTTGTGTGACATTCCTGAACTTGGACCAAGCCAGCCTCAAACTCAGAGATTTGCCTGTGTCTGCCTTCTGGGTGTTAGGATTAAAGGTGTGAGCCGCCATTCCTGGCACATTTTTTTCGTTTATGGGTGCACGTGTTCAGAGGCCAAAGAATATCTTGTGGAGTCAGGTCTTTCTGTTAGGTCTGAAGGCAACTCTATTTCTCCAAATCCTCAAAGGCACAAGAGACAAATGGCTGCCTGTGGTGCCTATTAATAGGCTTTCTTCCCTCCTCCAGTGGATTTTCCACTGATGCAGTAGCCAGATCAGGCCGAATTGAAAAAGTGAAAGAACAGGTTTATTTGAGCAAAGTAACTCCCAAGTGGGCTCTCCAGTCCCAGAGATCAAAGCCAAAGAAGCCACACTCACAAATGAAAGTCACACCCACAAATGAAAGCAGGGAGACCTCATAGGTTGTACGTGTTGGGTGATGAAGTACCTACCACAAGCAGAGTTTATGCCCAAAAGCTGAGAACCATAGTTAGATGGAGACTTGGGTGGCTGGCAACTTCAAGAGAGGAAGCTACGCTAGCCCTAAGAATGCAGAACTGGGCTTTTTGGTGCCTTTCCTTCGTTCCAAGACTCTCTGAGTGGGCAGGGTTTGGAAAGAGGCGGGAGTGGGACTTTTGGATCATGCCCGAGAAAGCTGGGGGTTTCAGTGGAACACCTCTTAGGGGATCTAGGATCCCTCAGTATCACAAGTCACTGTCTTGCTCTCCTCACCTCCTCCCTACACAGCCTTCGGCAGCTCAGGGGCCCCCTGCCCTCAGCTACTCATTCTCCCTCTCCCCTTCTCTCTCTGTCTTCCTCCTCCCCTGCTCTCCCCCCCCCCATCTACTCTCTCTCCCTCTCTCATGGTTTTGTTTCTGTTTCTCTCTCTGGCTCCTCTGCTTCTCCTGTGGCCACGTCCAGTCTGCTGGCCATGTTCAGTAGACTGTCTTCTTTCTGTCTCTGCTCTGGGCTCTTCCAGATGCCTTTGGCTGTTCTCTCTCATAGCTACAATAAAAACTTTACCCTTTACCAGACCACGGAGCAGTCAGTCATAATCATTAGCTTACACACTTTCCTTCTACCATGTGGGTCTTAGGCTTGGTGGCAGCACCTTTTCTTGGTGAACCATCTCACTGGCCCTCTTGAGGTATAATTTGGAGACTGTGTGTCTCTATTGGCACTTAGTTGACTGGAAGAAATGCAGATGTCAGGGGGAAGTTGGTAAATCTAGGGTTTACCAGGAACAAGACCCAGAGTTCTTTGGTATCCTTGCTTCACTTCTGAAGTCAACATGGTTTCATCTGTTCACAGATTTATTATATGGGCTGGGAGGTATACCGCAAAATTAACAAAGAGGAGAGAACAAACCCAGGATAGACATGCTGGGTGAGTCTGGGGAGAAGCACTTTACACCCTCACTTGTGTGGCTGTGAAGCATCTGGCTCTGCCTCAGTCCAGCCCCAAGGGTGTGGTTTCAGACAGGATGGAGATAAGGGTGTGGTGGCCAGATGTCTGTGATCCCTTTGCTCTCCGCCCTTCCAGCCACCTCTCCCTCCCATGCTGATGGTTTTGAAAACACAGCACTCTGAAGTCCTAGAGACCAGCTGGGGCACCATTGTGACTCTCGGACTGCTTCCTGGCTTCTGTTGCTTAGGACTGGCTCATAGGCAGCCCGAAGAGCTCAGGTTCAGCACAGTTATAACTGCAGTTCTTGCCATTTAGAAAGTCTCTTTAATTGCCTGTGTATTTCTATCTAACTTTCAGAGTCTGGTACATCATCTCCAAGGGTTTCTTATGAAGTGTGCACACTCACTTAGCTCCAGCTGATTGACTCAGCTGTGTGAGATATTTCATGCTTTTATACATGGTTTACCTGGACAAGACCAGCAGAGTGACAATGCTGCTAGACACCAACGCAGGCATGGCGAATTCCATATAGTCCTACTCCTAGATGAAGAGCTATGGATGCTCGAAGAGGGAAAACCAGTTGCTTTTAGAGACAAACCCCCACATAAGTTGTGAACACATACACATTCAAGCAAAGCTAAATGGAGTTAGTAGGTTATATATAGATGTATACATATACTCATTGTGGTGTGTGTGTGTGTGTGTGTGTGTGTGTGTGTGTGTGTGAGAGAGAGAGAGAGAGAGAGAGAGAGAGAGAGAGTAACAATAATAAAGAAGAGACTATGAACCACGTGTGGTGGCACACATCTTTAATCCCAGCAGAGGTGTGAGTTTGAGGCTAGCCTGGTCTACAAAGTGAGTTCCAAAACAACCAGGGCTACATACAGAAATCCTGTCTCAAAACCAAATCAAAACAAAAAGAGAGTATGTCACCACTGTCTCCACTGTCACACAATGAATATGGAATTTAGGATGGGAGGAGTTAGAAGAGAAGAGGGTCTCCAGTGATGCAGATTAGTGTCCATGCATGAAACAAACAAACAAAAAAAAACCCTCCAAAAAATAAAAACACCAAACAAACAAACAAATCTGGTTAATTATAAAACAAATTGCTTACCATCCTGTTCAATTTTTCTAGAATATTCAGGAGTCTCAGTTATTGGTGGGATCCTGTCATGTAGGTGGAACTTTCATCCTTTGGAGGATAAAAAAATGGACCCATGAAAGGGAGATATTTCATGTATGTAGCGAATGGCTAGATACCAGCTTACAAAACCTTGGCTCCCCTAGTCTCCTCCAGACTCACTTTCTCTGCTCTTCTGCCACAGACACCAGAGTTTCCACTTGACTCACCGCAGATATGCTCTTTCTTAGGGGAGAGAGTGAAAACAGTGCTTTTACTGGCCCTGGTGGCCATCCTAAGAGCATTACTAGGACTTCCTTTAGTGACCGGAAGGGCGGGGCATCTTGCCTGGAGACTACTCCAAGATGAGTTTAGGATCACACAGATAAAAAGATAAAAGTCAGTTCTGAGTTCTTGAACCCAAGGAGAAATTCTAGAGGTTGGGGATTTAGCTCAGTGGTAGAATGCTTGCCTAGCGAAGTTTGGTCCTTAGCTCTGTGTGTGTGTGTGTGTGTGTGTGTGTGTGTGTGTGTGTGTGTGTGTATGTGAGAGAGAGAGAGAGAGAGAGAGAGTTACAAGACATAAAAACAATCACAACAGTACCCAGATTAGCTCAGGAATTGCTCTCACCTCCACCTTTGCAGGGAGCCTTGCTTGGCTTGGTCTCCATTGCGGTGTAAACTCCTGCCCACCCCCCATGAGTTGAAGTTATCATTTCCTCTGTGGATATGTGGAGACCAGAGGATTCTCCTCATCTAATAGCTCTTGTCTGTGGTCTCTTTCTCACCTAATGGTTACTGTCTAAATTTAAATTAGATCCAATATTCTCTCATTTCTTCCCTCTGGCAACTTTATTCTAAACATTGAATATTTTGGAATGAAATCCCCCCTTCCTTTCTCGCCTGCTTCATTCCTCCCCCACTGGCCCCGCTCATTTTTTCTCCCCCACCTTTCTAAGCTCTGGAGCACTTGTGTAGAATATTTTAAACCTGACTGTCCCCTTCCCATAATGCCCTCCAAAGAGCAGCGTAGGATATAAACAGATAAGAACTCTGCCAGATAACTACATCTAACCTATAAGCTTCTCCACTGTCACACAATGCATATGGAATACAATGCATCATTAATTCTACCTCCGATCTTAACTTCTGTGTTTTATTTTTCCACTTCCTGAATTTAAAAGTTATTATTCATAGTTTTCCACTCCTACTCCAAGAAGCCAGACAGTCCTCAGCTTTCTGTGGGTGGCCTGGAAGGGTTCCTGAGCAGATGTTTGGGGGACTGGCTTTCAGCATCTGTAGACTTGTGTGTTTGGATTGCTTGAGCAGCTGAATATTTAATAAGTTGTCACCTGGGGATCTTTTCTACCTTTTCCCTCTTGGTTCAGTGTTTTTTCTTATTTTTGTTTATTGACTTGCTTATATGTTTATTTGGTTTGTGTGTGTTAGTGAGTGTGATGTTTGTGTGGTATATGCACATGGGTGAGCGTATGGAGGGTGGAGGACATCTGTTTCTCTGCTATTTCTCTCTTCACTGCGTTCCCTTGGCATCCATCTCCCACTGAACCTGGAGTCAGACTGTTACTAAACCAGTAGACACAGTGATCCTCCTGCCTCTGCTCCTCTGCATGCCTACCCAACCCCCCTCACTGCGGTCAGAACTGGATTTTGACATGAGTGTTGGGATTTGAACTCAGGTCCTCTTGGCCAGGCAGCAAGTGTTCTTTTCGCTGCATCACCTCACCAAGGATGTCCAGGAGAACTGCTTGTTCCATAAGGAAACAGTATGTGTTTAATGGCA
Source organism: Sigmodon hispidus (assembly GCA_004025045.1). Classification (NCBI taxonomy): domain Eukaryota; kingdom Metazoa; phylum Chordata; class Mammalia; order Rodentia; family Cricetidae; genus Sigmodon; species Sigmodon hispidus. The sequence continues at coordinate 61,484 of PVIH01010981.1, forward strand.
GAAGTCAAAATGCAGTGATCCATGAGAAAGAAGTAGAGGGTAGAATATTAAATGATCTTAGCAGGGTTGAGAGAAACTTTGAAATAATTTCAGAAGCAGAAACTTCACCAGGATACCAGTGAGCAAGACAGAAACAAGTTTAAATCATTTGATGAGAAAATCAGAGAAGACAAGACAAACGAGATTCAATAGACATTCAGAGAACCAAGAAAGAGTATCATTTGAATATTTAAAATGAACATAAAAGATACGGAAAATCATTACCTTTCATAAGCTTTTTCAAAGCTAAAAATTTGAGATTTTTGAGTTATTTATGATGATGATGATGCTGGTGATGCTGATGATGGTAGCGATGATGTCAGGGTCTCATGTAGCCCGGACTGGTCTGGAATTCCCTATGTTGTCCAGGAAGACCTTGAAGATTTGCTCTTTGTGCTTCTACATCCTGAGCCTGCAGGCATACATCAGCATGGTGCTGGGGATCCAACCCAGAGCTACACGCATTTGAGTCAAGTGCTCTACCAGTTGAGCATATTTCAAATTATGAAAGTACCTTCTTAGACTTCAGCCTTCCATCAGGACCGAGCCATGTTCCTCATCTGCTCTAAAAGCCAGAGTGACCGGAAGTCTATGGAGGGGTGATTTAGAGGGGCCATCTCAGTGCTTGCAGGACTTTGACAGCCTGAAGTTCCCATCCCTCCCTAATTAGCACATCTAACTTCCTATTATCGGGGACAACCAATGCTCCCTTCTCTGATAACAAGGGAGATAAAAAGAGGATTGTGACCTGGGAAAGCTACTTGGCCCTCTAAGTCGTGAAGACAGGGACAGTGACTCAAGTTCAGGACCCCCTCAACTGAGTCCAGCTGCAGTGTCAGTTATCTGTGCAGTAGCTGGAAGCCTTGGTTGGCCCCAGATCATCCTCTCTGGCTATACTGACTGTGTCTTCTATTGTATTGCTAATGGTTGGAGGATGGTGGCCTTCAGTGCCACTGTATGGACGTCATGTTGACCTCACGGAGAAGGCTTCCTCTTAGTGGCTCTCTAGCCTCCCTGCTACCTAGTGATTATGTGACTTTGTCTATCCTGCTATCAATGGGGGAGTCGGGTGTCAGCTAGCCCTTGAAGAAGACAGAGGCATGCATGAAAGGGTTAAATCAAGGGGTTTCCCTGGGATATGAGCACGATGAACAGCTCTGCTCTATTCCAGAGGCTCTAGACTTTCTCTGGTTGTCATCTTCAGAGCTCCACTCAGGCAAAGACAGCCACAGCAGGAAGCAGAGCCGTCCACTTTAGCTCTGCCAGCTGTGGGAGGCACAGTGCCAGGCTGCTTCTCCACATCCCGATGATCACAGCCCTCGTCCTGACATCACCATACACTTGGCATTATGAACTTGTTGCTAGTGCCCAAGCCCTACTTACTGTAGACTAGAATGGGACACCATGTGTGATGGAGCTCATTATTTGCAATATAACCTTACCATTGAGCAAGAAGCTGTTGGTTCACCTTGCATTTTTCCATATGGATAAACTATTCAGCTTGGCTTGTCCTGGGGTGACCATCATCTCTGCTACTAATCACTGAAGAAGAGTCTTCTAGGAAAAAGAACCCTTCTCCAGCAATAGCTCCAGTGCTCCTAAATTTCAGGGAGCCTAGCCCTTCCCCAGAGGTTGAAAAAGGCCATGAAACTATGGGGGAAGAAGGGTTACTAGCTGGGGTGCCTGGGGGACAAAAAGGATTAGCCGACCTTCCACACCGTGGGTCACTATTCCCAGTAGGTTTTGAATCTACAGAAATTTCTAGAGGACAACACAGATCTGTAAAAAATTATCAAAAAAATAAAGGATTTTTAAAAGCTCTTTCCAGATAATTCGTTTAAAAACATGGGCAGTGACTGTTAGTATTTTACGCATGAAAAGAACTTGCCTGTGTGCTGCCAAGAGAGCCATATTAGGTTTATTGGGGGGGGAGACAGAAAGAGAGTGGAGGCAGAGAAGAAGAAAAGAGAGTCTTTCACGTGGTTAGAGATTTTAAAGGATAGGCACACACCTACGTCAGAGGCTTTGGAGTGAGCTCCTGCAGGTGGGGTGTGGCCACAGTAAACACCTAACAGTAACAGAGCAGAAGCTTCTATAGATGCCATGGATTCACTCCTGAAGTGACACTCTGTGCCGTTCCTGAGATACTTTAATGAGACTAAAGGCATGAATTCAAAGCTAACCTGGTCTACAGGGTGAGTTCCAGGACAGCCAAGGCTACACAGAGAAACCCTGTTTCCAAAACCCGAAATGAATGACTGAATGACTGAATGACTGAATGCATGTGTCACCACACCCAGCCTGTGACTGAAGGTCTCAGTAAGAGGGAGGTGCAGGAGGTCGGGACGCTAAACCCACACAGCTCTTACTGCTCCCGTCAAGAGCCTGTCGCGCAGCCCCATGTCACCAGGATTGATGGAGGGGTGTCGGAGAGGCCGGGAAGATGGAGATGCCAAGAGGCTTCTTTGTTTTGCTTCAGTTTGTTCTTGTTTTTGTTATTTGTTTTCTTTCTTGCTTTTGTTTTGGTTTGATTTTTTATAGAAGTTTCTCTGTAGGGGTGCTGCAAGCCTGAGGGGAGGATATAGGGGGACTGGGGTGTGACAAGAATTAGGCTGCATTGTGTGACATTCCCAAGGAACCAGTTAAGAAATTATGTTAAAAAATATCTGTTCTTGTTCTCTCTGGTCATGGTAGTGTTGGGTGCTACTGGGGACGAGCTCAAAGACAAAATCTCAGGGTTGCACAGAGGAGGTGAGCAATCCTGGGAAGGAAAAGAAGCTCCAGATGTAAGACAAGAAGGTTAGTGAGCCCAGACCAAGGCTCACACCCAGGGAACTTCTCCTGCCCCTGACGAAGGTACAGAGGAGCTTCTCCAGGAACACAATGTAGACTCAGGGATCATGCATATGTTTGGGGTAGTATTCATCACTGAAAAGCACAGGAAAGGTGGGGAGGGGTGGAGGGACGCTTTGGTGGTGGTTACAGACACACAAAGAGACAGAGAGACATGAACACACACACACACAGAGACACACACACACACAATTAAAAAGAACTTTAAATAGTGAGAGCACATCAAGGTAGTGGAAATGTAGCCCACCAAGGCCCAGACAGACATCCTGAGAAAAATCTCTCAGATACAGCCACACTAGTTCAGCACCTCAACAGTGACCAGAACAGGTAGAATTAGCTACAGGTTTGGATCCTCCTTCTGTTCAAAGAATCATAGACCTATCTTTGGGAGCCTAGTTCTCAGGTAACTGGAGGTCCAGAACAGGGAATTGAATGTGTCTACAGAGCTGGGCGCAGTATCTCTGGCTTCTTTGGGCATCTCCCTGGCTTGGTGGGCTTAACAACTCAGGAGCAGAAGATGGTGATTGAGTCAGATACAGTGGTACACACCTGCCATTATAACATCCTGGAGCCTGAGATGGATGGACTGCTTAGAATTCCAGTCTAGCTTGAGTTACAAAGTGAGTCTGGAACCAGCCAAGGCTACTTAACAAAACCTTGCCTCAAGACAACAAAACAATACCCCCCAAAACAAAACAAAACAAAACAAAATAAGAGCAACAGGGATTAGGGAATGATTTCATTAGTAAGGTGCTTGCTGAGCAAGCGTAAGAACCCAGGCTTAAGTTTCCAATAATCAAAAGTGGCAATTCACCTTTAATCATAGCGCTGACAAGAAGATTCCTTGGAGCTTTCTAGCCAGCTGGGTCAAACCTAGGAGCTCCAGGTTTAGGGAGGGACCATGTCTCAAAAACTACAGTGTAAGAAGGAGGCGCAATGGTAAAGGACTTGCTAAGCAAGTGTGAGAAGCAGAGTTCAGATACCTCACAGCCAAGTACAATCTGGGCATGGTGGCCTGCATTTACCAACGTCAGCACTGGAAGCAGAGACAGGCAGGTCTTGGTGGCCACTGGCCAGTCAGTGAAACCAAAACAGTGATCTTCAGGTTCAGTGAGAGACCCTGTCTCAAAAAAAAAAAAAAGTTGAAAAAACAATTCATGAAGACATCCCATTGATCTTTGACTTTTACCTGCCATCATGTACACACACACACACACACACACTCCAGAATGTGGCTTTAGAGAACCCAGTCTTGCTGAGTCTGAAGTTCTACCACATTTTTCAATAGTCATGCCAGGAGCAGACAAATTCTGGCAGAGCTGGAGTCAGGTCAACCTCTCATCAAGATGTCTCATTTATGGCTTTGGGGATGCCATCCTGGAATCTTGGATGTCAGTGTCTCTGTTGAAGACTATGACATAAAGACCTCTGCCTCAGATACTTCCTCCTTTAGAGATTATTCACACATTCCTTGAGTGTTAGGAGACCTATTCACCCACCAGAAACCAGTCAGGGTGCTCAGTCTCTGGAGTTAGGCTATAGTTCACCAGGTCTCAGTGTCTCAATTCTATCTCAAGTTCTGTTTCCTTCTACAGCATGTGACAGGGGACACCAATTGATTGTATATTCATTTCCATAAAAAATAAAATATAGCTTTTATTTGTACACCATTTTAAAAGAAAATATCAATCAATAAAGACTTGGGGTGGAGTGGGAGGGTAACTTTTCCAAAGAAAAGGAAGCATAAAACACCTTTTGCTTTTTGTAGCACAATCATAATGAGGAACACATTTGTGAAAATATTGGTCAGTTTCCTTAATGACATTGAGTAAGGCTTTAACAGATTATTCATGTTAGATTCGTTTGTCATAGTCTTTGCTGTCTTTCTAAATTGTTACATTTTAGTGTGTGTGTGTGAGAGAGAGAGGTGGGGGGGGGGGAGAGGAAGAGAGTATGCATATGCCGGGGCTGACATCTGGAGATCATAAGACTTAAGGGAGTGGGTTTTCTCCTTCTATCCAGGTGGCCTGCAAAGATAGAACTCCGGCTGAGAGGCTCCAGAGCAGGTACCTTCATCCCCCTTTTGTGGGGGCCTCTTTTATCCTTTCCAAGAATTTACTGACCACAACCAGATACTCATTTGCTAGTGAATACGTATGCATTTGTAGAGTTCACAAATTCCTTCTCACATTTCACAAAATCTTAGATGTTGAGTATGTTGGTAAAAGGAACCCTGAATGCATTTCCAAGGCTGGCATGACACTGCAGTACATGTAGACCTATATGGTATGTGGCTACTTAGCACCACAACACAGAGAGTTTTTAATGTCTAAGAATTCCTTGGAAACATACAAGTAAAAGACTACATGATCCTTCTTGTGGGTAAATCCTAGCCTCTAATTTACAACCCATTCTTGTTCTGGCTGGTTATGTCATTTCTTTCCTTTTTCCTTTGTTGCTATTACAGTGTAGCAAATACTTTCTCAGAGCACAAACCTTCATTACATTTCTGTCTTTGTTTCTGTTGCATCCCCAGAGGCGCAGTTAATTACTAAGTACAAAATTATAGAGGTTTTTCTACATCTGCAAAATTGTTTTCCTAAGTGTTACTAGTAATTTGCTCTCTTACTGACAGTGTATGAATTTATGGAGCCATAGCTTTGCCAGTGTTGAGGACCATCAAGAAAACTATTTTTTGATTATCTAATCTGTGTGAACAATATGAGATAAATTATGGCTATTTTGCAGCTATGCAGATTTCCTCATCAAATCTTTTAATATTGTCTATTAATTAAACAAGAAATTTAAAGCTGTATGTGGTGATGCATACCTGTTAGCTCAGCACTTGGGAACTAAGGATAGGTGAATAAGGCATTTAGGGCCAGCCTGAGCTCCAAAGCAAGTTTGAGGCTAGCCTGGGCTGCATGTTATTCTGTCTTTGAAAAAAAAAGATCCTTTTAACACACTGAAATGACTAGGCTGGAGAGATGGCTCAGAGGTTAAGAGCACTGACTGTTCTTCCAGAGGTCCTGAGTTCAATTCCCGGCAACCACGTGGTGGCTCACACTGAAATGACTTATTTTTAAAAAGTATAATTAGATCTTTTAAAAGTTTTATTTCATTCAACTAAACAATTTTTTAACATTTTCCAGCAGTTAGCATCTTGAATAATTCAGTATTATTGACTAGACACTTTTTCTATCAGGCACCAATTAGAAGGTAGAAATGCAAAGATAAAAGTACATAGTCCCTTCTAAAAACTTTGCCATTTCTTAGGACAGTAAGAGAAGGTGGGGGAGGCAGATGGATAGGAGGTATTCTATGTTTACTAGGCACTATACAGTCTTTCAGTTACTTAAGAATGTACTCAGACCTAATTTTCCAATAGCTTTACATCCATTCTGTGGATTAGATTGTGGTGATATATTTAATATTTAATAAAATCAGAGTTGTTAACTCACACTTTTAATCCCAGCATGGGGAAGATGAGTGATGACCTATGCCTTTAACTTTATAACTCAGGAGACAGAGATCTTTCTGTGTTTCTGTGAGTTCAAGGCTGACTACCAAATAAATAGAGTAGTTCACACCTTTGATCCTAACTCTAGGATTATGATGTAGAGTTGAACCCAGAAGTGAAATGACTGGGCAAAGAAGATATTTAAGGCAAGTGTAGGTAGACATTCAGGCATTCTGTAGGAGCAATGAACCAGGCTGAGGACTCTTGAAGATAGCTTTTACCCTGAAAAATAGGCTGGGTGAGAATTGACTGTGGTCTGTTTCCTTTCTCTGATATTCCAGATTTTCCCCAATATCTGGCTCTGAGTTTTTGTTAAACACCAACTAGAATTCTGTTTCATTAGACATCTGGAGTTTCCAATGTGAAATAATTGGCTAAAACCTCAGGATTCTAGTTGTTCCAGCTCAGAAGCTCATCTTACTTTGGTCTTGCTCAAGGGTCTAGGTGGTTGAGCACATGGGAGGCCATTTTAGGTGAGCAGCTGAGGGCTTCCCACAATGCCCTTAAAGGTGAGATAGAGGGACGTGTAGATTACTGCAGGGAAGATGGGTAGTGGATGGGAGGCAAAGAGCCCAAGGACCACAGTATAGACCCTACTGGCGTCTGTGATGCACAGATTGTTGAAGATGGTGTTAGGTAAAGAGTCCAGGGCTTTGAGACCAGTGAGGTGGAGGTGGAGAGTTAGGAAAGCCAGAGCCTTAAGCAGAGCCACCGCTGCAGTCACAGCAAGGCTTTTCATGGGTCTTAGGGTGTAACCCAGGTAAGTCACACACCTTGGTCAGCCAAACTGGCCCTGCCCACTTCTTTCTCCAGCCCCTTCTTATGCATCCCCAGCTCCAACCTTGTCGGTCTCTCACAGTGTTTTGAGGGTCCTGTCATCCTTTATGTTCTTTTTGACCGATGAGGCTATGTGTCAGCAATTGTGTAGGTGACCCCTTCCTACCCTCAGCGACCACTTCTATTTATTTGGTCAGTTCATCTCCCCCTTTAAAAACACTCATTCTGTAATCCATGCTATGCTGGCAATCACTGTGTAGCCCAGGCTTCGATTGCAGGCCTGAGTCACACTATTCCTGGTTTCCTTTCTCTTAGTGTGTTCTGTCTTCTGACTCTCTTCCACTTGTAATTACATATTCAATAGGTGTTTTCCCCTGCAATGCACATTCCTTTCTTCTAATAGCTGTACACTGTTGCTGGAATCAAGGGAGTCGGTATCTGTTTTGTTTCCCTAGTTTGTGGCTGGAAACCTAGTGTGGAGTATGTGTGTATGCACTTAAAACATATGTTTTTGATGGAGAATGACAGAATGATTGATTTGAACTAGAGAGGATAATATCAGTGGGAATACAGTGGGTTAGGAGAAAAGGCAATTGTGAAAGAGTTCTTTTTTTGGAAAGAACTGCCCTGATGATTGATTATACATAGGGATAAGAGACTGGGGAATTAGAAATGGTTCTCAAGCTTAGTGCTTAAATAATCAATTTAGAGAAAAGTTTTACTGTTTACTACAAATGGAGAATCCAGAAAGACTATGGATTTAAGTTTAGATAATCAGATCACTATAGCAACCTAGAGGAAGACAATAGTCCACAGGCATTGTCTGCTGAGCATAATTGTGTAAGGAAGGGATAATACAGTGTAGACACATTTCCTAAGTGAAACAGCTGCTTAGTTAAGAAAACAGATGTGTGAGCTGGAGAGATGGCTCAGCAGTTAGAGGTTTGTACTGCTCTTGTAGAGGACCTGAGTTCAGTTCCCAGCACCCACATTGGGTAGCTCACCACTGCCAGTAGTTCCAGCTCTGGAGGAATCTGATGCCTCGGGCTTCACACACATGTCCAAAGGTAATCAGGGAAAAGGAGCTGATTGACTACTGGAATGTAGGGACAAAGGGAAAGATGGAGACAGGAAGGCTGATGCCTCAGAAGTTCCAGAACAGGTAAACTCCACTGCATGGAACACCAATACTGCAGAGAAAAAAATGCAGAGCAAAAGGCAGGCACCAACCTTTCTATAATTCCTTGGTGACTTTTGCAGTCACCTCTACAGAACATGAACTGGTACGGAATCAGCGACAGAAAGACAATAGCAACAGTACTGTGAGCAGAAGGAGCAGCAGGAAGATAACTCAGGAAGATGTTCAAGATGGTCAGAGGACCGCGGAGGACAGGAGGAGGAAGAAATGAGCTATTGGCTGAGGTCAGGAGAGTGGGCAGGGCCTGGTGAGGGAGGAGAAATCAGGAGCTAGGAAGAGGCATGTGTTTATCAAGCATGCAGGAGGATGCACTCCTGTTGGAGAAGATGAAGGCTTTGGAGATGGAGAAGAAGATGAGGTGTCAGTGTTAGTTGGGAACTGATTGTTTTCTTTTTTCTCCTGCATACATTTTATTATTATTATTATTATTATTATTATTATTAACAAAGAAGTCACGCTTTCTATCCCTGTATATCATTATTCAAGGTCCCTTCCCCCTCCCGCCACATCAGGTCATTCTTTCTTCTCCACAACTCCATACCCCTTCCCTGGGCAGGCAGCAGACAGTTCCATGGTCCTACTGACCCAATATTGCTTAGTTCAGTCTCCACTCCTGGCAGATCCAGTTTTGTCCCCCTTCCCTCAAGAGTGAGTCAGGTGTTCCTCTAGGGGGAGTGGGATCCGAAGAGTCAGTCCAGGGTGTTTCTGATCTCAAGCTGTTCAGTGGTTGTGGTTTGCAGCTTGGGCATGCTTGGCTTTTTTCTTGTTTGTTTGTTTAGAGACCACTAATGAGTGAGTACATCCCCTGCTTATCTTTCTGAATTTGTGATACCTCGCTCTGGAGAATATTCTCCAAGTCCATTCATTTGCCTGAAAATTTTAGGATATCATTTTTTCTTACTGCTGAGTAGTACTCCATTGTGTAGATGTACCACAGTTTGTTAATTCATTCTTCAGTTGAGGGACATCTAGGTTGTTTCCAGGTTCTTGCTATTACAAATAATGCTGCTATGAACACAGCTGAGCTAATGCCTTTGGAGTATGACTGTGCATCATTAGGGTATACACCCAGAAGTGATATTGCTGGGTCCTTGGGGAGATTGATTCTCAGTTTTCTGAGAAACCACCATACTGCGTTCCAAAGTGGCTTGAACTCCCACCAACAATGGAGGAGAGTTCCCCTTGCTCTGCATCCTCTCCAGCATAGGCTGTCCTCTGTGTTTTTTTTATCTTAGCCAATCTAACAGGTGTTAGGTGGTATCTCAAAGTTGTTTTGATTTGCATTTCTCTGATGGCTAAAGATGATGAGCACTTTTTCAAGTGCCTTTCAGCCATTCATAATTCCTCTGCTGAGATTTCCCTTTTTAGATCTAAACCCCACTTTTTGATTGGGTTATTCAAGGTTTTGGGCTCTAGATTCTTGAGCTCTTTATATATCTTAGACATCAGTCCTCTATCACTTGTAGGGTTGGTGAAGATCTTTTCCCATTCTGTAGGCTGTCGTTTTGTCCTATTGACAGTGTCCTTGACTTTACAGAAGCTTCTTAGCTTCAGGAGATCCCACTTATTGATTGTTGGTCTTAGTATCTGTGCCACTGGTGTTATATTTAGGAAGTGGTCGCCTGTGCCAATTCATAGAAGTATATTTCCCACTTTCTTTTCTATCAAGTTCAAAGTGGCTGGGTTTATGTTGAGGTCTTTGATCCACTTGGATTTGAGTTTTGTGCAGGGTGACAGGCTCAGATCTATTTGCATTTTTCTACACACTTCCATCCAGCTATGGCAATACCATTTGTTAAATATACTATTTTTTTTCCATTGAATGTTTTGGGCCTCTTTGTCAAAGATCAGGTGTTCATAGGTTTTTGGGTTAATGTCTGGATCCTCAATTCTATTCCATTGATCCACAAGTCTGTTTTTATGCCAGTACCAGGCTGTTTTTATTACTGTAGCTCTATAGTATAACTTGAAGTCAGGGATGGTGATACCTCCTGAGGTTCTTTTGTTG
>PVIH01010982.1:0-52230 GCA_004025045.1 Sigmodon hispidus
TGAATCTACCCACCACGTGGCTTGCAGCCCGTGGCTCACCTGAATTCCTACATGCTTCTTCTTCGGGGGACAGATGGTGACTAGTAAACTCCACCCCTCCTTCCTACCTGGCTGCCTCTGATTCTCCACCCACTTCTACGGTGCTCTGCATGGGTCCAAACAGTTTTTATTTATATCGTACAGAGAACATTCCACCACAGAAGACTTTGATTTCTTTCTTAATTTCCTCCTTGACCCAGAGGTGGTTCAGCTGAGTGATGTTTAGTTTCTATGAGTTGGTAGTCTTTCATTGATTTTTGATGTTGTTGAACTCTAACTTTAGGCCCTGGTGGTCCGATATATTACAAGGGATTATCTTCATTTTTTTGTATCTGTTGATATTTGCTTTATGATCAATTATGTGGTCAGTTTTGGAGAAAGTTCCATGAGCAGCTGAGAAATATGTAATATTCCTTTGCATTTGGGTGGAAGCTTCTGTACATATCTATTAAATCCATTTGCATCATAACCTCTATTAGGCTTCTTATTTCTCTGTTGAGTCTCTCTCTGGTCGCCCAACATGGGTGAAAGTGGGGTGTTGAAGTCTCCCACTATTAGGGTGTGAGAATTGATGTGGGATTTGAGCTTTAGCACTGTTTCTTTTACATAGGTAGGTGCCCTTATATTAGGGGCATAAATATTCAGGATTTAAATCTACTCTTGACCAATTTTTCCTGTGATGAATAAGTAATAACCATCTTGGTCCCTTTTAATTGCTTTTAGCTTAAAGTCTACTTTGTTAGATATGGCAACCCCAGCTTGTTTCTTAGGATCATTTGACTGGAAAACCTTTTCCCAACCCTTTACTCTAAGCCTGTGTCTGTCTTTGTGGTTGAGGTGTGTTTCTTGTAGGAAACAGTAGGATGGCTTCTGTTGTTGTATCCATCTTGTTAGTGTGTGATGTTTTATAGGAGAGTTGAGTCTATTGATATTGAGGGATATTATTGACCACTGATTGATATTTCCTGCTATTTTTGGTGGTAACTTGTTTGTATTTCCTTTCTCTGGGGTTTTCTTCTGTGGGGTTATTGATTGTTTGTGGTTTCATAGGTATATCTGGGGTCCTTAGGTTGGAGTTTTCCCTCTAATACTTTCTGTAGTTCTGGATTGGTAGACAGGTATTGTTTCAGTCTGACTTTGTCATGAAATATCTTGTTTACTCCATCTATGGTCATTGATAATTTTGCAGGGTATAGTATTCTAGTTTGGCAGCCATGCTGTTTTAGCGTCTGTATAACTTCTGACCAAGCCCTTCTAGCTTTCATCATTTCCATTGAATAGTCAGGTCTTATTCTGATGGGTCTGCCTTTATAGGTAAGTTGGCCCTTTTCTATTGCAGCTCTTAAATTTTTCTTTTTCTGTATGTTTTGTGGTTTGATTATTATGTGTCGCACTGACTTCTTTTTGGGGTCATATCTATTTGGTTTTCTGTAAGCTTCTTGTATCTTTATAGGCATTTCCTTCTTAAAGTTAGGAAAGTTTTCTTATGTGATTTTCTTGAAAACCTTATCTGTGCCTTTGAGCTGGTATTCTTGTCCTTCTTCTATTCCTATTATTCTCAAGTTAGGTCTTTTCATGGTGTCCCAGATTTCCTGAACATTTTGAGTTACAGCTTTTTTGGTTTTACTATTTTCTTTGACTGATATATCTATTTCAGCTACTGAGTCTTCCACTTCAGAGATTCTATCTTCCATTTCTTGAATTCTGTTGGTTATGCTTGTATCTGTAGTTCTAGCTTTTTTTCTTGAGGTTTTCTATTTCCATCTTTGCCTCATTATGTGCTTTTTTTATTGCTTCTATTTTAGTTTTTAGTTCCTGGCATGTTTCTTTCATAGATTTGTTCATCTCTTCTAATTTTTTGGTTGTATTTTCTTCTATTTCTTTAAGGAAATTTTTCATATCTTCTTTGAGGGCTTCAGTGATCATCATAAAGTTATTTTTGGTGTTGCTTCCTTCAGCTTCCTCTTCATTGCTCAGTTCTGGTCTTGTAGTTGTAGAACCGCCACTTTCTTCTGGAGTTACTTTGTTGTTCTTTATATTATTATCTATATTTTTGCACTGGCATCTGCCCATGACTTCAGTGGTTCACAATTAAGTGGCTCCTGGTCAGTTGTGGCAAGTGGGCTTGTGTGTCTCCTGTCACCTCTGAGCAAGGGCTCTGCTCAATGTCGGACTCTGCTCTGGGCAGGGCTCTTAATTTCAAGTCCTTAGTCTTTCTCTGCTGATTCAGTTGAGATGGGATCACTGTGTGATGCCCCTTCTTTTAGGTGCAGTTGGATGAGGTCCTCACAGCCAAACTCTATTCCTGTCTGCTAAGGGGTGGGTTGAGACTTGCACCACAGACAGAACCTGGTCCCAGAACCCTCTACTTTAATTTTTTAAAATTATAACTTTGTGTTATAAATTGAAATCATGGATAGTGATCCCTCCAGCAGCATTTCTTTTGTTCAGGACTTCAATTTTAGTCTTTTGTGTTTCCATATAAAATTTGAAATTATTTAATTTACATCTTTAAAGAATGACTTATCGGAGAATTGCAAATCAAAACAATATTGAGATACCACCTGTTACTTGTCAGATTGGCTAAGATAAATGACACAGATAATAGCCTATGCTGGAGAGGTTGTGGAGCAAGGGAAGCACTCCTTCATTGTTGGTGGGAGTGTAAGCTTGTTCAGCCACTCTGGAATGTAGTATGGCGGTTATTCCTAATAATAAAAAAAGGAAGAAAAAAAAAACAAATTAAAGATGTTTCTATCTTTGTAAAAAGTTATTTTAGACAGAACTGCTCCAGACCATGTGTACTGTTTGAAGTTTATACACTAGCAAAATATTTGAACAAATGAATCAATAAATGAATAACTCATAAAAAAAAGAATGGCTATAAAATCTTGATTGAATCTGCAGATACCTTTTGGTATAAAAAACATTTTCACAAGATTTTAATTCTGCTCATGAACATCTATCTTCTGGTGTTTTTGTTTTAAAGTATTTCTTTTACAGTGTATTAGTCAAGGTTCCTTAGAGGAAGATGACTGATTGAATGAATATATCTATATTTGTACTAAATTTTTCTGTATACATACATACATACAGATGGGATTTATTAGATTGATTTACAAGCTATTTTCCTGCTATTCCAACAATGGCTATCTACTGAGAATTTAGTGGTGTTCAGTTTATGAGGCTGGATATCTCAGCTGGCCCTCAGTATACATTGCAATCTTGGAAAAAGTAGGCTTTATATTGTGGGACATTCACTAGAAAAGTCTGCTTGGACATGGGTTTAATCCAATGGAAAGGCCTTATTAGCTGGTCAGTGACTATCCAGGTCCTTGGGATCCCAGTGTAGCATGGAGCTTTTTTCATAGTGAACTTTTAAACATAAAATTTATATTCTGAGTTGACAAAATATAGCTAGCTAGAAGCAGAACTACAGAAGCCTAAAGGCAAGGTGAGTACGTTTAGAGACTTTCCCGAACTATGGATTTTGATGGATTAGATATTTGTTTTTATTTTTGGCAGTTGGTGCTGTCTCCAAGCTGAGTTTTACAGTCTGAATGGTACTTCCATCATGGAACCAGTTGTGCTAAGCTCTGGTGCACTGTTACATCTAATGCCAGTGAAGAGATATTCTTGCCTGAGACAGTGAGGGTAAGCAAGCAAAGAGGAAGTGCTTCATTCCTATTCTTCCATGTTCTGTATATAGGCTGCCAGCAGAAGGTGTGGCCTCTATTTAATGTGAATCTTCTCACTTCAAAAAAATCCAGATTTAGGGTGGGTTTCCTTGCTTTGAATGGTCCTTTGAAGGCGTTCTCAGCTGATCCATTTTAGTTAATTCCAGATGTACTCATGTTTACAACCAAGAATAGCTATCACATAGAGGTTTCTCCCTTGGTTATGTTTATTCTTGTGTGTGTGTGTTTGTGTGTGTGTGTGACTATTGTGAATGAAGTAGAATTTAATGTAGCTGTTTTCTATTTATTCTGTCTTCGATTCACTGATAGTTTGTGTGCTTTTACCCAGTCTGATGCTAACTCAATTCACTGAATTTCTTTAAAATTCCTATAAAAGGTTCCTGTAAAAAGTTCTTCCTATAAAAAGTTTCAGTTTTGAAATTTTTAATTGGTATTTTGTTACTTTGTATACTTTGTTATAATATACTAATTATTATCTTTATTTACCTTTTTATGTAATTTAAAGATATAATTCTAGTGGTTATATAAAAGTTTTTACCTCTAATTTCATATCATACTGCTCTGCATTTATCAAATATGTTTTTATTTTTGATCTTGGACCAATTTTATTACTTCATTGTGTTTATAGTAACATTCAGCTTTCTAACATTGAAGTTTTGGTTATGTTTCAGGATCCAGGATCATTTCTTCTCCCATTATTATAACTGTTAATTGTCAGAAAGAATTGTTTCTCAAAGGAAAACACAGAATTCTGCAGGAGAAACAAGCATTTGTTCTTCTCTAGGGAGTGAGACTCTGAGGATATGGTCCTGAGGGAGTCTCTGTCTTCATAACCAGGCCACTGAGATCTGCAACCCAGAATGACATTTTTACTCTGTTATTCACAGCACAGGATCTGCCTTCTTCCTGGAAGCTGGACGGTCACTGGATAAATACTAGATCTAAGTCAAGGTTTTCAGTACTGAGTTGATTATAAGGCAAACCCAAGATCCTTAGCTGTGGCCTGAGAAGATCTGAAGCTCCAAGCTGTTATCTTGTTCAGGTCTTTATCCACCCCCAGAACACCTCCAAGGAAAGACAGTAGGCAGAGCATCCCCATTACAAGCAAAGGAAGGTCCATGTCTGTGTGACCCTGACCAGCTGTGAAACATAGGTGAGGATGCACTTATGTGGACTGCTGGAGCTCCCCTTCTGTCTGAAGTCTGGAGGGTTTGTGACATTGAGTACTCTATGTCTCATCTGTAGAGTGGAGATTGCTGGTTGGTGAGATTCTTAGAGCCTTTCATGGTAACTCCTCATCGAGTGTTAGCTTAGAACATTATCACTAAACCTATGTGCAATTAAGAGACTGTGGAAAACAGTAATTGTAGTACGAATTCTATTTGGTATGTAATAAAAGCCTGGAGCCAGATATCGGGAAAAAGCTGGAGTATCAGAAAAATAGAAAAACAAACCACAGCCTCTTCTCTCCCTCTGCTCAGCTATCTTATTTCCTCTTTTAACATTCCTGAAGCTAGGATTGTGGGTCAACACTCTCTTACCTTCAAGGCTTGAATCTGTGGTTGGCTTTCCTCTGTTATTCAATACTGCTTTTATTAAGAATATAATACTATAAATTTTTCAGTTCATTACTGTCTAGTGCTGACCCAGAGCCATGATGTCTTCTGCCTGTGAGGATTCACTGCAGAGCAGAGGTCCAGGTTTCAGTAACTGATGTATAGGCTGGAGACAGGAGGATACGGCTAAAGACTGACTTCTGAATCTAAAAGCTTCCCCCCAATGCCTGCTCTTATTCTGGAGAATAAGAGTAGCTCTGTACTGTGAGCTGGAAGTTAGAGGCACTTGGCAGCTCATAACTGTCACCTCAAATAGTTCAAGCTTTCCTGCCAGAGTTCACTTCTTCTCTGGATTCCATTGCCATGAAGTGGATTTAGGTTTGTGAGGATGGTGATGATGTTTCTTTTCTGCACTCTCTCTCTCTGTCACACAGGCCTCCCTCCTGAGAAGAATGACTGCCACAAATTCCTCTGTGACAGAGTTCATCCTTGCAGGCCTGACAGACCAGCCAGGACTCCGCATGCCCCTCTTCTTCCTGTTCCTAGGTTTCTACATGGTCACCGTGGTGGGGAACCTGGGCTTGATCACCCTGATAGGACTGAACTCTCATTTGCATACCCCAATGTACTTCTTTCTCTTCAATCTTTCTGTAATAGATTTCTGTTACTCCTCCACCATCTCCCCCAAAATGTTGATGAGTTTTATCTCAAAGAAAAATATTATCTCTTACTCAGGGTGTATGACCCAGCTGTTTTTCTTCTGTTTCTTTGTAATCTCTGAGTCCTTCATTCTGTCAGCCATGGCATATGACCGTTATGTAGCCATCTGTCACCCCCTGATGTATATGGTCACCATGTCTCCCCAGATGTGCTTTCTTCTTTTGTTTGGTGTGTATTTAATGGGCTTTGCTGGAGCCATAGCCCACACAATGTCCATGGTGAGACTGAACTTCTGTGCTGACAATCTTGTCAATCACTACATGTGTGACATCCTTCCTCTTCTGGAACGCTCTTGCACCAGCACCTATGTGAATGAGCTGGTAGTTTTTATTTTTGTGAGCTTTGATATTGGTGTGCCCATTATCACAATTTTCATTTCTTATGCCCTCATCCTTTCTAGCATTCTTCAAATGCATTCCACAGAAGGCCGGTCAAAGGCCTTCAGCACCTGCAGCTCCCATATGATTGCAGTTTGTCTTTTCTTTGGTTCTGGGGCTTTCATGTACCTCCAGCCACCTTCAGTTTTGTCCCTTGACCAAGGAAAAGTATCTTCCTTGTTCTATACCATTGTAGTACCAATGTTGAACCCTCTGATCTATAGCTTGAGAAATAAGGATGTCAAAGTGGCTTTGAGAAAAACTTTGGGCACGACAATATTTTCCTGAGGAACTGTATCATGAGCTGTATGAATGGTCAATGAGCAGTATTCATATGGAAAAAATGATCCTTCCAGAAGAATATGCAATGATGCTATGTTGGTACAAGATCTAGTTGTTTTTCGTCTTCTTGTACAAGAAAAGATGTTTATGGTCCTAGAAAGGTTAACAACCTAGGTCTTCATTACTGCTGGGCATTTTTTTTTTTTAACCATCAGGCTACATTAGGCCTAGAAATGCCATTTCAAATTTTTATATTTGTGTGAGATTTAAAGACAGCTTTTTTCTTCCTTGTTCTGCCTTTATTCTTAAATTTTTTAAAATGTGGAAATATACTTTTCTTTTGAAAATACACAAATATATAATTAGGGGTTATTTTTTCTTTCATTCATAAACTTTGTTTTTTGTAAGTTACAAACATTGAGCAAAATAGCAGTTTCCTATAATATTATCACAGCCAGAGTTCCTAGCACATGTCTGAGCATGCCAGATTCTGCCATTCATCCAATTTCTAATTTCATGTAAGCTTTTTTACAATCACAGAGCCTTTATTCCTATAAATGTCCTATGAGTAATTTAATATAATCTCATTTCACAGATAATGGAGATTTAGAAATATGTTTGTAATTAAGGATATCTGGTATAAAATATATTGAAATCCAGAAAGATTAAATTTTGTCTGCTTTGTTTGTCTTTATGCTATGTTTTCTTGTCATATTATCTCTCCTTTAGTTTTTTTATTTTTCATTTTTTTATTTTTACAGAATAAAGTCTCATTTTTTATCCATGTATACTCTTGTTTCTATTTCCTTCTCACTCCTGACCCCCCCCAGTCAGTCTTCAGGCTCCCCCCTCCCCAGTTCCCATCCCCTTCCCCAAAAGGGAAGGAAGTCTCAAGGTGGATCAGCTTAGCATCCACTCCAGACAGGTCCAATTTCCTCATGTTAATATGAAGACTGGGTTAGGGGTTCCTCTGGAAGGAATGGGCTCCAAGGTGCCAGGCCATGCACAGAAACACAGTCTGAATCCTTCCCTTGAGGCTCCACATATTGCCCATGCCAGTGGCCAGTTGCCTATCCTTGGATCACTTAGTTCCTTTTCCAGATGGTTCCCAGGTGGCTGTTCTTAATTCAGTGAGCTCCTCAGAGCTCAAGCCAGCCATCACTGTAAGAATTTTCCTCATAAGCCCTATCCCCTTGTGCATACAGAGTCTCCTCCCCCACTCTCAGATGGACTAGGGACTCAGCCCAGTGCTCAGCCATGTATCCCTGCCTCTACTTCTATTCATTGTTGGATGTAAGTTCTCTGATGGCACTTAGGGTGGTTATTCATTTGATTATGGGGGCAGTCCTGTTTGGGCAACACCTTCTCTATTGTTTGGAGACTTAGGCAGGGATACACTCTCACCAACAATGGAAGAGTGTTCCCTTGCTCCACATGCTCTCCACCATAGGCTGTCATCTGTGTTTTTAATCTTAGCCATTCTGACAGGTGTAAGGAGGTATCTTAAAGTTTTTTTGATTTGTAATTTTTCTCATGGCTAAAGATGTTGAACATTTATTCAAATGCCTTTCAGCCATTTGTAAATCTGCTGAGAATTCCCTTTTTAATTCTGAACTCCATTTTTTAATTGGGTTATTTAGGGTTTTGGGCTCTAGTTTCGTGAGTTCTCTATTTTAAAGATCAGTCCTCTGTCACTTGTAGGATTGATGAAAATCTTTTCCCATTCTGTAGGCTGTCATTTTGTCCTGTTGACTGTGTCCTTGACTTTCCAGAAGCTTCTCAGTTTCAGGAGGTCCCACATATTTATTGTTTTTAGTGTTTGACAAACTACTTATTCTTTTTCATTTCATATTTCCTAATCTCTTTTGGTTCTCTTATTGCTTTAGCAAAAAATTTGAGAACTATATTGAGTAGATAAGGGGAGAGGGGACAGCCTTGTCCAGTTCCTGATTTTAGTGGGATTGCTTTGAGTATTTCTCCATTTAGGTTGATGTTGGCTGTTGGCTTCTTATAAATTACTTTTATTATATTTAGGTATTTTCCCTGTATTCCTTCTCTCTCCAGGACTTTAATCATGAAGGCATGTTGAATTTTGTCATAGGCTTTTTTAGCATTTAAGGATATGATTGTGTGGGTTTTTCCCTTCAGTTTGCTTATATGATAGATGACATTTACTGTCTTTTGTATGATGAATTATCCCCGCATTTCTGGGGTGAAGTGTAGCTGATCGTGGCGAATGCCTTTATTTTTTTTAATATGTTGTTGTAATTGGTTTGTCAGAATTTTGTTGAGTATTTCTGCATCAGTATTCCTGAGGAAGATGGGTCTGTAATTCTCCTTCCTAGTTGCACCTTTGGGTGGCTTGGGTATGAGGGTGATTGTGGCCTCATACAAATAGTTTGGCAGCATTCCTTCAGTTTCTATTATATGGAACAGTTTGTTGAGTATTGGTATTAGTTTTTCTTTGAATGTCTGGTACAATTCTGAAGTCAAACCATCTGGTTCTGGGCTTTTTTTTTTTTTAATTGTGGAGACTTTTTTTTAACAGCTTCGATTTCTTTTGGAGTTATAGGTCTGTTTAGGTCTTTAATCTGTTCTTGATTTAATTTTGATAATTGGTACTTGTCCAGAAAGCTATCCATTTCTTTTTAGGTTTTCCATTTTGGTAGAGTATAGATTTTTCAAAGTATGACCTGATAATTCTCTGGATTTCCTGGGTGCCTGTTGTTATGTCTTCCTTATCATTTCTGATTCTCTTAATTTGGATACTCTCTCTCTGCCTTTTGGTTAGTTTGGTTAAGGGTTTGTCTATCTTGTTGACTTTCTCAAAGTACTAGGCTTTTGATTCATTGGTTCTTTGTATTGTTCTCTTTGTTTCTATTGTACTAATTTCAGCAGTAAGTTTGATTATTTCCTGCCTTCTATTCCTTCTAGGTGAGTTTGCTTCTAATTGTTCTAAAGTCTTCAGTGGAATTATTTTGGTCTCTTGTGTGGATTTCTCTTGGTTTTTCATATAGGCATCTAGTGCTATAAATTTTCCTCAACACTGCTTTTAATGTGTCCTATGAGTTTTGGTGCGTTGTGGATTCATTTTTATTGAATTCTAGAAAGTCTTTGATTTCTTTCTCAACTTCTTCCTTACCTAGAGGTGGTTCAATGAAAAGATGTTCAGTTTCTATGAGTTTGTAGGCTTTCTGTGATTTTTGCTGTTGAATTCTGACTTTAGACCATGGTGGTCCGATATGATACAAGTGGTTATTTCCACATTTTTGTATCTATTGATATTTGCTTTAGGACCAAGTATGTGGTCAATTTTAGAGAAAGTTTCATGCTGTGTTGAGAAATATATATATTCCTTTGTGTTTGGGTGGAAACTTTTGTAAACATCTATTAAGTCTACTTGCACCATAACCTGTGTTAGACTCCTTATTTCTCTGTTGAGTTTCTGTCTGGTTGATCTATCCAAAGGTGAAAGTGAGGTATTGAAATCTCTCACTATTAGAGTATGATATTTGATGTAGGATTTAAGCTTTAGTAGTGTTTCTTTTACATATGAAGTTATCCTTATATTAGGGGCATAAATATTCAGGATTGAGATCTCACCTTGATTGATTTATCTGAGGTGAATAAATAATGTCCATCTTGGTCTCTTTTGATCAATTTTACTTTGAGTCCATTTTGTTGGATATTAGGATAGCAACACTACCTTGTTTCTTGGGGCCATTTGGTTGAAATTTCTTTTCCCATCCCTTTACTCTGAGCCTGTGTCTTTCTTTGGATTTGAGGTTTGTTTCTTGTGTGCAGCAGAAAGTCGGCTTTTGTTTTTGTATCCATCATGTTAAGGTGTATCTTTTTATAGATAATTGAGTACATTGATATTAAGGGATATTTATGACCACTTAATGTTATTTCCTGTTATTTTTGATGGTAGCTTGTGTGTATTTCCTTTCTTAGGATTTTCTTCTGTGAAATTATGAATTGTTTGTGGTTTTATGGATGTATCTAGGTTTCTTAGGTTGAAGTTTTTTTCTCTAGTGCTTTCTGTAGTACCAGATTTGTGGATAGGTATTGCTTAAATCTGAATTTGTCATGAAATATCTTGCTTACTCTATCCATGGTGATTGATATTTTTGCTTGGTATAGTAGTCTGGGTTGGCAGCCAAACTCTTTTAGTGTCTGTATAACTTCTAACTAGGACCTTCTTGCTTTCATTGTTCCCATTGAATAGTCTGGCGTTAATCTGATGGATCTGCCTTTATAGGTAAGTTGGTCCTTTTCCCTTACAGCTCTTATTATTTTTTCTTTGTTCTGTATGCCTTGTGGCTTGACTATTATGTGGCAAGTAGACATTTGGGGGGGGGTCTGATCTATTTGGTGTTCTATGAGCTTCTTGTATCTTTTTAGGCATTTACTTCTTTAGGTTGGGAAAGTTTTCTTCTATGATTTTATTAAATACATTGTCTGTGCCTTTGATCTGGTATTCTCCTTCTTCTATTCCTATTATTCTCTGATTAGGTCTTTTCATGGTGTCCCAAATTTCCTGAACATTTTGTGTAATGACTTTTTTGTTTTAGTGTTTTCCTTCACTGATGTATATATGTCTACTATTGTGTCTTCTACTCCAGAGATTCTCTCTTCCATCTCTTGGATTCTGCTTGTTATGCTTGTATCTGTAGTTCCAGTTTATTTCTTCAGATTTTCTATTTCTACGTTTGCCTCATTTTGTGCCTTCTTTATTGCTTCTATTTCAATTTTTAGTTCTTGGAATGTTTCTGTCATTTTTTTGGCTTTCCTTTTCTTGGTTTTCTTTCAAGGATTTGTTCATCTCTTTTAATTTTATTTGTATTTTCTTTATTTCTTTAAAGGAATTGTTTAAAAATCCTGTTATAAGGCTTCTATAATTTTCATGTATGTGCTTGTAATGTTGTTTCCTTCTCTTTTCTCTTCATTGCTCTGTTCACATCTTGGTGTTGTAGAGCCACCAGCTTCTTCTGGTGGTGCCTTGTTGTTCTTTCTGTTGTTATATGTGTTCTTGCACTGGCATCTGCTCATTGCTTCCTTCCTCACTCTTAGTCAGGTCTTTGTTGTATCTTAGTCACTTTTGGCTACAGTGGTTGTATGTCTCCTATCTGCTCTGGATATGTGTCTGCATGATCTCTTACTCTGGTCAGGACACGGGGTCTACTTGGTTTGGAAAAGAATTTTCATTTATTAACTCATAATTTTAAATCATTCTATCTTTGAAATTAATTTATAATTACACCTTTACCTCTTTTCCTTTTCTCCTTTCAGGTCTTCTTATGCTCTTTTTTTTTCTAGTTCATGACCTCTTTTTCTTAATTATTATAATTTCTAAGTATTAAATGTAATTTGATTAGATTTTATAATATACTCTGTAGGTATATGGTATTTGATATCAGGGCTAAATCCTTGGTAAAGTTTCTTTTATAAAACCTGATAATACATTAAAATAATGCAATGTAACTTCTCAAAAATACTTTTGGGGGTGCAGTGTTAGAGATGACTTAGTGGTTAAGAGCACTTACTGCTCTTCTGAAAGCCATCCACATAGTTCTTACCATCCAGGATGGGTGGTTCCAACTGCTTAAAGATCTAGTTTTAGAAGATCTAACACTTTCCTCTGGCTCACAAGTGTACCTACACACATGGGGCACACAAACACAATAAACAAACACACAAACAAAAAACTAAAGCTTTCCCTAATCTTTAAAAATCAAATTGTCTTAGAGGTCTCGTGTATCTGTGTCTTGACTCAGCAGTGTTTGGACAGAACAGACATTGGGACCCTCTCTTTGTTACCTGCCAGTAGCTCTTCAGTCTTTCCAGTTGCTGCTCTGTGACCATCTTCCCATAGCCTTTGACTCCATGATGGTTACTGAAGATCAGCCATGACCTCCCAGATTCATCAGATTATTCTACCGAAGTAGAAGCTCCCATGAATCACCTTGTCAACATTTGTCTGTAGCTTCCTATGTTTCCATCTCTCTGGGCTACTTTTTTGTTAGGATAGTGTGGCTCAGGAGCATGTAGACTGCTTCCCAGATATGGCCAAGAAGAAGTACCAAGGCTCTGAGCCTCTCCTCAAATTGCAAAATGGTGGTGTTATTGTATACTCTTCTTGAGATGAGCAGAAGCCATCTCAAGAGGTGTAGGATAAAACCAAGGAGCCATGGAAGCAGCCTTGGCCCTGGAGAACAATCTAAACCAGACCCTCTTTATTCCTGGATTTTCATTCTCTGACTTCTGATCATATGGATCCTCATGTTTGTAACTTCTAGGAAAATCCCTTCCTGAATGAGAAGGTGAAGCTCATAAAGATGATGGACATCCACCTGACCAATTTCTGTAGACAACCTGACCACAACCAAGGCAGATGGCTTGCCTCAGCCTTCTCTGGGTGAGGATCTCCTTGAGAAGCTCACTTTCAAGCACAATTAGGAGCTATCCTCATTTTCCAAGAGACTTCTTCCTCTGCTCTGCATCAGCCAGACTCAGGACCTCTACCTGAACCTCTCAAGCCATCAGAGAGCTTTTTAATGTCCTTAGATCTCCTCCCAAGTCTTGGCTCAATTAAAAATAGAGCCTTATAAATCAGCAGAAAAATCAATCAAATTATGATTTTTTTTTAACTTTTGAGACAATTTGTTAGCATATTTACCTAGAACACACATGGGTGTATGTGTACATATTACAAATGTGTACATGTATGAGGAATACAGGTGATCATGAATGTACATAAGCACACAGAATATCTATATCTTTTCATAGATAGGAGAAGAAAACATTTCTTGTTTTTAGCCAAATGGCAATGATAATATAACTGTACTATGTGTTTGTCATTGACTTAAGGTTGATGTCATATGTGGAACACAGAAACTTCAGAATCATGCATTAGGACTTTTAGGGTCTTGATTGTTATAAAGATGTTGAATATAAAGCTCTGCATGTTTAAAGACAAATGAGTAGAATTTAAAACTCTTATGGCATGAATCTGAGTACTGGAACCTTGATGAAGAAATTTGTGGCTCCAAATAACCAACTAAGTATTGAGCACTTTAAAGGAGTAGTGAATAATTTAGGGTGTTGCAGTTATTTATCAAGGAAATATAAAAAGCTGCTTATTAGAAGGACTTACTTGATATCTTTAAGGACAAATTAAAGCAATCAGTGTTTTATATTTTCGTTTTAGCATTTTATTCAACATTTTAAGTGCTATAGTAGGAAGATTTACATGAGTATGCAAAGTACTAGATGTAGGGTAAGATGTCTGAGCTCACTCCTGGGTAATAAACTTACTAAAGTCCACCAAACCTTGTACGAAAACTGACCAATTCCTGTGCACAAAACTTCACCAACCCACTGAAAAAGAAATCCCATCAATTATTGAGCATTAAATCCCACCAGTTCCTGAGCACAAACATCACAAATCTTTGAGCACAAAATCCAATGAATTTTGGAGTATAAAAGCCTATCAAACCCTGGGCACAAAACTCATCCATCCTTCAGCAGGGAAACCCACCAATTTCTGTGCACATAATGCATTAATTCCTGAACACAAAACCCCACCAATCCCTGAGCAGGAACTATTATATAAAGCCTATCTTTTACTTAGTTCTCTAATGCTTCTCCTGCAAGTAGAGGCACCCACTGTTCCCCTTTTCTAATAAATGTCTTGTGTGAGGTTTGTTGGGCCCTATGGATTTGTGGTATTCCTTGGCTCCTGACTGCAGGTTACCTTTCTTTTTAGAACTGTGACACTTGAATTGGGGTAACCTTTCCTCTAAGAGCTATAACATCTTCAGCTGGGAGTTTTTTGTCTTCAGAGCTGTAACACCTGTGCTGGAGAAACCTTTCTCCTCGGAGCCAAACCATGTACATCAGACAGGTAGAAATATAAATAAAAAACAAATCAATGAAGTGGCAGACTTCAAATGTTTACTATATAATCATAAATAAGTTCTTCTCCCTCATGCTTCCAGATATTTTCCTTTTGATGACAGAAACTGTCAAAAGAAAATCAAACTTGAGAAAAATAACATTTTAAAATCCCAGAAAACCAAATACAATTTCAAATTGGAAATAGATTCATGGGAAGGTCTTGGTTTTATAGTCTAGTCATTGTTTCTGTGGTGGTTTCTTAGTAATTTATAAATAAATGACTGTAATGGACTCTTACCATTCTCTCTCTCTGTGAGACGTGCTATATTTGCTGACATGTGCATTGTCTCAGAGGTGTCATGTTCTCTATGTCAGAATTCTGTTTTCAGTGACCAAAAAGTCCTAAAAGGTTGATCAGAGCAGGCAACTGGTCAGGGAGGTTAGGGAAAGATGTGCTGAAACTGAAATATAATTGAGCTAGAACAGAAGAGAGACATAAAGCTGGGAGCCACCAGAGGTGATATTTTCATCTGATCCTAGTCTCTTAAACTGCTTCTCTGTCTCACCTTGAACCTCTTGGACCACATCAAATGATAGCACTTATCCACTTGTGCCAGGTCATCAAATTTTTTTCTTAGCCTTCTGTTTTTCCTCTGCTGTCCTGACTATAGGTATCAGGATTTCTGAAACAGTGAGCTATGTGGAAGTGAGGAAGTATGTGTCACTTTCCATTCACCTGGAAGGGTCAGAAGAGAGAAAGCAATGCTTCCTTCCCTCCATCCTGTGCTTGGAGGAGAGATGGTTAGAGAGTAATGACTCATTCTGGAAAAGTGTTCCAAGTTAACTGCATACCCAGGAGAAAGAGTCAGAACCCTCACTCCCACATAGCCCAGACTGAATTGGTAAAGGTTGTGGATTTACTGAGTTAGACTCTGAAGGAGCACATGTAGCTGCTTATTGATCTTTTGTGGCTTGGGTTCCAGAGAAGAACAACAAGAAGAAAAAAGGAAAGAAAATGGAAATGACCCATTATTTACTCTGTGGTAGACAGTCAAGCCTCATTTAGATGAAATTATCAGAATCCTGGACTAGAAGGGAACTGTTCCCCAGAAGTTACATAAAGTTCTGCCCAACACATCATAAAGGTAATCTATATGCAACTTAGAATGAGGCTGTCTCTGTCTCTGCCTGTCTGTCTTCCTCTCTACTTCCATCTCTTTCCCTGTGTATGTATCTCTCTCTCTCTCCTGACTTTGTAGCTTAGGGTGGGCTTAAACTCCTAATTAAGAATCCTGTGCTCAAGTGTAGAGAGTTGCCTGCAGCCGTGCCTTAAAGATGGCTCTGGTTTCTGCCCTCCACCTTCCACATGGTGAGTGCTCTCAGTGACAAACTATCCCATAATTGGTAGGCTGAGGATCTGGCTTGCTTCCTTGTTCCTGGACCTATATGTAGTGCCCACGTGGCATACTGGGGTTGGCTGCCCAGAGTCTATTTAGGCTGTGGGTGGTTTGTCCCCCAAGAGAGAAGATGTAGTAAGTCAGTCAGTCTCTGTTGTAAGTCAGAAGTCAGAATTCAAGATTCCTGAATAAACTGCAGAAAGAAGAGCCTGGTGTCGTGTCTTCCTTGCTGGATGAGGTTGTGTGTGACAAATGGTGGCCCGTGATGGGGATTCTACTCTCAACGAAGGTTCAGAACTTTCTACAGTTCAGGGTAATCAGTGCACTGGTAAAGTTCCTGGGTAAGGCAGGAATCTGCGGGTAAAAGTGAGTGGAAAAGTTCCCGGGTAAGGCGGGAATCCACATTCAAAGTGGGGTAAGAATTTTGCTCTTCTCTGTAGCAAAGAGAGAGCAGGACAAGAGGCTCATTAGCAGGCAAATTGAAAGCATAAGCAAGAGCTTATATAAGAGGTTACTAGATAAGTTATGGACGCTTTTTGGTTGCACCCAATTTTTTGGCTCTTAAGGAGCTGCTTCATTGCATTTCCTGAGCCCGCTCTAGTTGCCAGCAGCGGGCTCCCCTGCCATATTGAAAAGTGGCCAAGAGGGGCGGAGTCAGCAATTAAAGTGACATCGACCTTTTAAAAGTTCTTTGAGTTGAAAAATGATTAGGGATTCTCAATAAAACAGATTTAGACTCTCAAAACCCTTAAACAGGGAAGGAAATAAAGATTTAAAAAAAGCCCTGTAAAGATGGCAGATAAACAGAGAGTCTGGATTCTGGTTATTGCATGTTCTTTTAATTTTTTAACTTTTAATGAGCTAACTGCAGGGAGACAATTGATTGCTAAGGCTGCTAAGTTAAACAAATACATTTACTTTGAAGATGTCTTGACTTTGAAATTGGTTTATAAGAATATGTTACTTGGGAAAAGAGTTTCTGCTTTTGTCTCCATGGAGGATCAAGGTCTGTGGATTGGTTCTGGGCCAGTGTGGTTCCATTTGCCGAGGCCACCTAAAGCTGATAGGAGGCTGTCTTGAGTATCGGCACTGCAGAGAGGCAGTGGAGGGTGGCCAGGCCGCCTTGGAGGTGTTGCAGGAGGAGAGATCAGAGGGGGCAAACAGTGAGTGGGGACAGGATGAAGGGGGAGATTTGTACCCCTTACCTTGCTGATATAGAAACTCCTGAGTCTACAGACTCAGAGGAAGAGCTGCTGTCACTCATAGAACAGATAAAAAGAACAAAAATAAGAAAAAAGAAAAAAGGAAGGAAAAGGAGGATCCAAATACAGGAGAATGCTACGTGTCCCCAGCGTGGCAAGCTGTGCCCTCAGCTCCCCCTCCCTATGTGGAAGATGGGAATGGTGGTTCAAGGTGCTTTTAGTCCAGGGTTATAGAAGGCAGTCAGAACAAGGCTGGTACCCTTGCCCCTTAAACCTGCATGGGCTGTGTCTCTTGGAGGGGGAGTCTCCCCTCTCACTGAGTCTGCCTTCTCACAGCTTACCTGTGGGGGTTAGGACAGATGAGTTTTAAGTGAGAGCAGGTGAGCTTAAGTTGTTTATATTACAGCCACCTGGGGAATTTCTACCTGTGTGCTCTGCCTTGGGTATATGTTTGAGCCTGAGGTGCTCAATAAGTGGCATTCGACATTCTCCCTACATGAATGACCCAGCAGTCTTGTACGT
The DNA here is from genome assembly GCA_004025045.1 of Sigmodon hispidus. Taxonomy (NCBI): domain Eukaryota; kingdom Metazoa; phylum Chordata; class Mammalia; order Rodentia; family Cricetidae; genus Sigmodon; species Sigmodon hispidus. The sequence continues at coordinate 17,693 of PVIH01010982.1, forward strand.
CTAGCCAGTGTGTCTTTAAATCTCCAGGCCTGGGAGGCCAGTGTAGTACTGTGGTCATTGCCATGAGTCATACTGTGCATACTGCTCAGACCTTGAATAATCTTTCTGACAGTGTGGCACAAGCCCTGGATGTGCAAAAAGGCATTAATATTCAGCTAAAAGGAGGCTTGATGGTGGTCAACCAGAGGATTGACCTGGTTCAAGAGCAAATTGACACCCCCTGGCAGTTTGCCCAACTTGGCTGTCAGTGGAAATATGCTGGACTGTGTGTGACTAGTATACAATATGGCAATTTTTCCCATGCTGCAAATTTGTCTAAGCAATTGTCTAGTTATCTTTTAGGTAATTGGACGGGAGAATTCGACAACCTGATGGAGCAGGTGAGGGTGGCTATCGTCATGGTGAACTCGACCTGGGTAGATGCCGGACTCCTGTCTGTGTTCCTGAGACTGATCTGATGCTATGAACCATCTTAAGGAGTGGATGGTTATAGGAGCCTTGACGAGACTTCTGGTGTTGGTCTCCTTGGTATGCCTGTGGTGCATTTGCTGGATAAGGCTTCCCAGTGTCACAATGCAGCCATGATTATTCAAGCCTTTACAGCCATTAAAGCAGGACAGTCCCCTTATGCTTGACTGGCTACCTTAAAGAATTAATTTTTCTAAGCACAGGATGCGAGGCTTGAGCACTGTACTTGGGACCCGCCAAGACTTGGGCCCCAAGCAGAGCATGCCTGATTGCATGTGAGTTGATACTTTGTGTCCCACCTCTGTGAAAAAGGGTATCGGATGGGTCTGGTACTCATCGGGTGGACGACACCTGAGTGAGGATCAGTGCAATGTTCCTGGTCCACTCAACAGAGATCAGGCCTCTACTCTTGCCTGTTGCTATAATACAAATATAATATAAATAAGGGGGAACTATAGAGAGCTGCCTGCAGCCACGCCTTAAAGATGGTGCTGGCTTCTGCTCTCCACCTTCCACATGGTGAGTGCTCTCAGTGACAAACTATCCCATAATTGGCTAGGCTGAGATCTGGCTTGCTTCCACGTACCTGGACCTATAGGTAGTGCCCACGTGGCATACTGGGGTTGGCTGCCCAGAGGCTATTTAGGCTGCAGGCAGTTTTCCCCCCAAGAGAGAAGATGTAGTAAGTCAGTCAGTCTCTGTTGTAAGTAAGTAAGTAAGTAAGTCAGAAGTCAGAATTCAAGGTTCCTGAATAAACTGCAGAAAGAAGAGCCTGGTGTCGTGTCTTCCTTGTGGGACAAGGCGGTCACAACACTCAAGATTCTTGCATATGTGAGAGATGCACCACTGTATCCAGTGTAGAATAAAGCTTCCTTTTAAAAGAAACAAAGGGTTATTACAGTTATGTTGAAATTTTACCAGTTTTTTATATAGAAGTTTTGATTAATAAAATGTACATGCTATTTTTTAAAACTTATTCATTATGCTGGTATCTTAGCATACATTTTGTCTGCCTATCGGTTATCCTTACTCAACTCTGATCTAAATTATGAAATCTCCATCACAAGAATTTCACAGCTAGAGCCACTTGTAGGAGTGCTAAAGGTAGTCAGAGTCTCTGCTGTGAAAAATAAACACAGCAGTGGAAAATTCTTGGTCTAATAGTAGAGAGAGCAATAATCAGGAGACATTGTGCAGCTATAGCCTTGACCTGGTTATAGTAGTGTGCAGCTACATCTGTCAGCTTGTAGCTGTTTTGGAAAGGGAAGAGTGGGAAGTCTAGATGTACCTCTTAAGCTAGAATCTCTCCAGCCAGGCCTCAGATTATCTGAGAGCATAACCTTATTTTCTTTCCTCACTTGAGTTATTTAGATTACTATCTTTTTCTGTCCTCTTTCAATCATTTGAAATGCCTCATTACCAAAAGTTATAGAAAGTTAAATAAGAATGGCTGAAGCAATGTTTTAAACCATTAATTACAACTGATAGATTTAAAAAACAGATGATAGAGAACACACAGACCCTGTGTCCAGAGCAGAGTGACAGGTGAGCAGGTTCCTACTACTAGGCCACCTGGAGACTTCCTCTCTAAGTCCGAGGACACAGCCCTAGCTCTGGCCTCACACGCAGTTCTACCATAAACCAAAAAAAGCTGGGAGAAACCTTCCTTAGCAATCCCCTGAAACACATAGCAAGAGGGACATCCCACGACCAAACCCTACCTCCAAAGTAAGATGCATCATCACCGATGAACATCTTTAGACTGTGTGGACCCCATATCCAGTGCAGAGTAGGAGGTGGGCTAGTTCTGGCTCCTGGGCCACCCAGAGACTTTTTCTCTAGAGCTGAAGTTGCGTCCCCAGCTCTGACTTCACACACAATTCTGCCCTAGACTGAACAAAGCTCAGAGAAACTGTCCTCAGCAATCCTAGGGACACATAGCAGGAGGGACATCCCATGGCCAAGCCCCACCTCCAAAGTAAGCTGCATCATCACACACAGTCATCTTCAGATTCTGTAGAACTCATGTCCAGAACAGAGTAAGAGATTATGCAGACCCTATGTCCAGAGAAGAAGGAGACACAAAACCTCAGTAGCTACAACTGACTAAGATCTGACTAAGAGTGAACCAAGAAAGCAATGAGCAGATGCCAGTGCAAGAGCATATAAGAATAGATAGAACAACAAGGCTCCACCAGAAGAAGTTGGTGGCTCTACAACACCAAGATGTGAACAGAGCAATGAAGAGAAAACGGAAGAAACAACATTGCAAACACTTACATGAAGATTATAGAAGTCTTAAAGAGGATTTAAAAAATTCCCTTAAAGAAATAAAGAAAATACAAATAAAATTGGAAGAGATGAACAAATTCTTGAAAGAAAACCAAGAAAAGAAAAGCCAAAAAAATGACAGAAACATTTCAGGAACTAAAAATTGAAATAGAAGCAATAAAGAAGGCACAAAATGAGGCAAACGTAGAAATAGAAAATCTGAAGAAATAAACTGGAACTACAGATACAAGCATAACAAGCAGAATCCAAGAGATGGAAGAGAGAATCTCTGGAGTAGAAGACACAATGGTAGAAATATATACATCAGTGAAAGAAAACACTAAAACAAAAAAGTCATTACACAAAACATTCAGGAAATTTGGGACACCATGAAAAGACCTAATCAGAGTATAATAGGAATAGAAGAAGGAGAAGAATACCAGATCAAAGGCACAGACAATGTATTCAATAAAATCATAGAAGAAAACTTTCTCAACCTAAAGAAGAAAATGCCTAAAAAGATACAAGAAGCTCATAGAACACCAAATAGATCAGACCCACCCAAATGTCTACTTGCCACATAATAGTCAAGGCACAAAACATACAGAACAAAGAAAAAAATATTAAGAGCTACAAAGGAAAAGGGCCAATTTACTTATAAAGGCAGACCCATCAGAATAACACCAGACTTTTTAATGGAAACAATGGAGCAAAAAGGTCCTGGTCAGAAGTCATACAGACACTAAAAGAGTATGGCTGCCAACCCAGACTACTATATTCAGCAAAACAAACACCATAGATGGGGAAAAGAAGATATTTCACAACAAAATCATATTTAAACAATACCTATCCACAAATCTGGCCTTACAGAAAGTACTAGAGGAAAAACTCCAACATAAGGAACCGAAATACACAAATGAAACCACATACAATTCATAATTCCACAGAAGAAAAGCTCAAAGAAAGGAAATACAACATGGTACCACCAAATATAACAGGAAATAACAATCATTAATATTTCTTAATATCGATGGACTCAATTCACCTATTAAAATATACACACTAACACAATGAATACAAAAACAGAAGTCATCCTTCTGCTGCATAAAAGAAACACAATTCAACTTCAAAGACAGACACAGGCTCAGAATAAAGGGTTGGAAAAAGATTTTGCAATCTAATGGGCCCAAGAAACAAGCTGATGTTGCCATCTTAATACCTTTTTTTTTTTTTTTTTAAAAAAAAAAATCATTTATTTATTTATTTATTTATTTGCCTTGGTGTTTGCCTGGAACTACAGCTACAGACAGTTGTTAGCTGCCATGTGGGTGCTGGGAATTGAACCCGGGTCCTCTGGAAGAGCAGATGGTGCTCTTAACTGCTGAGCCATCTCTCCAGCCCCCACCATCTTAATGTCTAACAAAGGTGACTTCAAACTAAAATTGATCAAAAGAGACCAGGATGGACATTACTTATTCATCTCAGGAAAAATCAATCAAGATGAGTTCTCAATCCTGAATATTTATGCACCTAATATAATGGCACTTACATATGCAAAATAAATACTACTAAAGCTTCAAGACCACATCAAATGTCACATTCTAATAGTGGGAGACTTCAATACCCCACTTTCACCCTTGAATAGATCAACCAAACAGAGACTCAACAGAGAAATAAAGGGTCTAACAGATGTAATAATGCAAATGGACTTAAAAGATATTTACAGAAGCTTCTGCCCAGAAAGGAATATATGTATATATCAGCACCTCATAGAACTTTATCTAAAATTGACCACATACTTGGTCAAAAAGCAAATATCAGTAGATATGAAACAATGGGAATAACCCCTTGTATCATATCAGACCACCAAGGTCTAACGTTAGATTTAAAAACAACAAAAATCACAGAAAGCCTACAAATGCATAGAAACTGAACATCTCTACATTGAACCACCTCTGGGTCAAAGAAGAAGTTGAGAAAGAAATCAAAGATTTCCTAGAATTCAATGAAAATGAATGCAGAACATACCCAAACTTATGGGACATGATGAAAGCAATGTTAAGTGGAAAATTCATAGTACTAGATGTCTATATGAAAATCCATGAGAAATCTCACACAAGAGGCCTCAAAATTCAACTGAAGGCTTTAGAACAGTTAGATGCCAGAAAATAACCAAACTTAAGGCTGAAATCAGTAGAATAGAAACAAACAAACAAAAAAAAAACAATACAAAGAATTAATGAAACAAAGAATTGGTTCTTTGAGGGAATAAATAAGATAGACAAACCCTTAACCACACTAACCAAAAGGCAGAGAGAGAGAGAGAGAGAGAGAGAGAGAGAGAGAGAGAGAGAGAGAGAACCCAAATTAAGAGAGTCAGAAGTGAAAAGGGACACATAACAACAGGCACTCAGGAAATCCAGAGAATTATCAGGTTGTAATGTGAAAATCTACTATCTATACTCTAATAAAAGGAAAAACCTATAAGAAATAGACTGCTTTCTGGACAGGTATTATTTACCAAAATTAAATGAAGATCAGATTAAAGACCTTAACAGTCCTATAACCCCAAAGAAAATTGAAGTGGTCATTAAAAGTCTCCCAAATAAACAAAGCCCAGGACCAGATGGTTTTGGTGCTGAATTCTACCAGACATTCAAAGAAGAACTAATACCAATACTCAACAAACTGTTCTATACAGTAGAAACTGAAAGAATATTGCCAAAGTCTTTTTATGAGGCCACAATCAACCCTGGTACCCAAGCCACTCAAAGATGCAACTAAAAAAGAGAATTACAGAACAATTTCCCTCATGAAGATTGATGCAAAAATTTTCAATAAAATTCTGACAAACCATATCCAACAAGATATCAAAAAAATTATCCACCACAATCAAGTAGGCTTCATTCCGGAGATGCAGGGATGGTTTGATATATGAAAAACTGTGAAAGTCATCTATTATATAAACAAATTGAAATAAAAAACCCCACATGATCATCTCCTTAGATGCTGAAAAAGCCTTTGACAAAATCTAACACTCCTTCATGGTAAAAGTCCTGGAGAGATCAGGAATACAGGGAAAATACCTAAATATAATAAAGGTAATTTACAAGAAGCTGATGGCCAACATCAAACTAAATGGAGAAAAACTCAAAGCAATCCCACTAAAATCAGGAATTAGACAAGAATGTCCTCTCTCCTTTTATCTATTCAATGTAATTATAGAAGGATTAGCTAAAGCAATAAAAGAATGAAAGTAGATTAAGTGGATATGAATTGGAAAAGATTTGCAGATGATATGACTGTATACATAAGTGACCCACAAAATTCTACCATGGAACTGCAACAGCTGATAAATCCCTTCAGCAATGTAGCAGGATATAAGATTAAGTAAAAAAATCAGTAGGCCTCCTATACACTAAAGATAAATGGGCTGGTAAAGAAATAAGGGAAATATCACCCTTTATGATAGTTGCAAGTAGCATTAAATACTTTGGTGTAACTATAACCAGAGAAGTAACAGATCTGTTTGACAAAAACTTTAAATCACTGAAGAAAGAATTTGAAGAGGATATCAGAAAATGGAAAGATCTCCCATGTTCCTGGATAGGCAGGATCAACATAGTAAAAATGGCAGTCTTACCAAAAGCAATCCGCAGATTCAATGCAGTCTCCATCAAAATCCCTACACAATTTTTTAGACTTTGAAAGAACAATACTAAATTTCATTTACAATAACAGGAAAGCCAGGATTGCCTGAACAATTTTGTTCAACAAAAGAACCTCAGGAGGCATCACTTTCTTCACCATCAAGTTATACTATAGAGCTACAGTAATAAAATCAACCTGGCACTGGCACAAAAACAGACTTATGGATCAATGGATTTGAATTGAAGACCCTGACATTAACCCACACACCTATGAACACTTGATTTTTGACAAAGAGGGCAAAAACACTCAATGGAAAAAAGATAGTATCTTCAACAAACTGTGTTTGCATAACTGTAGAAAAATGCAAATATATCCAAACCTATGGCCCTACACAAAACTCAAATCCAAGTGGATCAAAGACTTCAACATTAACCCAGCTACACTGAACGTAACAGAAAAGAAAGTGGAAAATACCCTCCAACACATTGGCACAGTTGACCACTTCCTAAATATAAAACCAGTAGCACAGACACTAAGAACAACAATCAATAAGTGGGACCACCTGAAACTGAGAAGCTTCTGTAAGGCCAAGGGCACAGTCAATAGGACAAAATGACAGCCTACAGAATGGCAAAAGATTTTCATCAATCCTACAAGTGACAAAGGACTGATCTCTAAAATATATAGAGAACTCAAGAAACTAGAGCCCCAAACCCTAAACCCAATTAAAAATGGAGTTCTCAAGTCAGGGAATTTCTTATCTCCTCTCAATTAAATAAGTATAGTTTTAAGAAGAAGGCTGATGAGATGGCTTGGTAGTTAAGGATTATAATCTACTAAAGAAGACTGGAATTCAGTTATCAGCCTCCTCATGGAGTCTCCCAACTTATTGTAACTTCAATTCTGTGGAATTCTACACTCTTACGGACATCCAATTGTCCTCCAAGAGCACCTATGTTAATAGATATTGACCTTCCTGCCACACAAAATTTAACCAAAACATATCATCTTGATTCTGTCCCTTTCAGCTAAAGTCAGTCTCTGTTTTGATGTTTTCACTGTGTTTTGTCACTGTTACTATTGCTGCAATAAATCATTATGACCAAAAAAAAAAAAAAAAAAAAAAAAAAAAAAAAAAAAAAAAAAAAAAAAAAAAAAAAAAAAAAAAAAAAAAAAAAAAAAAATGGAGTTCTCAGCAGAAGAATTACAAATGACTGAAAGGCACTTGAAAAATTGCTCAACATCTTTAGCTATCAGAGAAATGAAAATCAAAACAACTTTGAGATACTACCTTATACCTGCCAGAATTGCTAAGATCAAAAAGATAAATGGCAACCTATGCTGAAGAGGTTGTGGAGCAAGGGAAACACTCCTCCATTGTTGGTGAGAGTATAAACTTGTTCAGCCACTCTGGAATGCATTATGGAGGTTTCTCAAAAAACTAGCAATCAATCTCCCCAAGGATCCAACAATACCACTATTGGGCATATACCCTAAAGATGCACATTTGCACACCAAAAGCTTTAGCTCAACTATGTTCATAGCAGCATTATTTGTAATAGCAAGAACCTGAAAACAACCTAGATGCCCCTCAACTCAGGAATGGATTAACGAACTGTGGTACATCTACACAATGGAGTACTACTCAGCAGTAAGAAAAAATGATATTCTATAATTTGCAGGCAAATGGACGGATATGGAGAATATCCTCCTGAACGAAGTATCACAATCCCAGAATTTTTTTACTTTGTTCTGTAGGTTTAGGACTTGATTATTATATGGTGAGCAGACTTTTTTGTGGGTCTAGTCTTTTTGATGTTCTGCAGGCTTCATTTATTTTTATAGGCATTTTCTTCTTTAGGTTGGGGAAGTTTTCTTCTGTGATTTTGTTGAAAATATTTTCTGTGCCTTTGAGCTGGTATTCTCCTTTAATTATTCTCAAGTTTGGTCTTTTCATGGTGTCCCAAATTTCCTGGACATTTTGTGTTATGACTTTTTTGGTCTTAGTGTTTTCTTTAACTGATGTACTTTATACCACTATTGAGTCTTCCATTCCAGAGGTTCTCTCTTCTTTCTCTTGGATTCTGTTGGTTATGCTTGGATCTGTGGTTCCAGGTTGTTTTTTCAGATTTTCTATTTCTAGTTTTGTCTTGGTTTGCGTCTTCTTTAATGCTTCTATTTCAGTTTTTAATTCTTGATAAATTTCTTTCACCTATTTGTTTTCTTTTTCTTGGTTTTCTTTAAAGCCTTTGTTTATCCCTTCTAATTTTCTGTTTGTATTTTCTTCTATTTCTTTAAGGGATTTTTTTATATCCTCTTTTAAGGTTTCTATTAATTTCATAAAGCTGTTTTTAAGGTCATTTTCTTCTGTTCCCTCTTTGTTGTTATGCTCAGGTCTTGAAGCTATAGAACTATGTGCTTCTTCTGGTGGTGTCTTGTTGACCTTTGTATTGTTGTATGCATTCTTGCACTGCCATCTGCCCATTGTTTCCCCAATTCACTCTTGGTTAGTTCTTAGTCAGTTCTTTGTGAGTTGTTGGTCTGAGGGCTCTTAATCACCTATGTGTTCAGAGGGTTAGCTGTTTGCATGAGGTCACAGTGTTATGATGCCAGTCATCACCTCTTGATCTCTCACCTCTTAGCTTTGTTCCCAGAACTTGGCTGTTCCCCAGCTGCTATTACACCAGCCATGTATGGGTGGACTGTGCCATGCACCAAATCCGAGTGGTTATCTCAGGGACTGGGTTCAGGTGGCAGAGTTGCTTTCTTACCTCTGGCCTCTCAGCTGTGTTTTAAGGAACTCTTCTGCTTCCACACTACTATTACACCAGTCCTATATTGGGTGATCTTTGCCCAGCACAGAATCAGAGTGACCATTCAGTGCCCAAGTTCAGGTGGCAGAAGTCCCAGAATGACATTCTTAGTTTGTTATTCACAGGGGAGGAGCTGCCTTCTTCGTGGAAGATACAGGGTCATTGGATAAATCACAGTTGTTAGTCAAGGTTTTCAGTACTGAGAGGATTACAAGACAAACCTGGGATTCTGAACTGTGGCCTGGGAAGAAGAAGGTCTAGAGCTCTAACCTCTTGTTTTATATTCACCAGGTCTTTATCTCCCCAGAACACCTTTGAGGGGAGACATTAGGCAGAGCCTACTGCTGCAAACAATGGAAGGTCCATGCCTGTGTGATCTTGACCAGCTGTGAAACACTGGTTAGGATGCACTTGTGTGGACTGTTGGAGCTCCCCTTCTGTCTGAAGTCTGGAGGGTTTGTGACATTGAGAAATCTGTGTCTCATCTGTAAAGTGGAGATTGCCATTTGGTAAGATTCTCAGAGCCTTTCACAGTAACTCCTCAGTGAGTATTAGCCTAGAACATTATCACTAAACCTATGATGTGCATTAGGGTAAGAGATTGTAGAAAACATTACTTCAACTTATTACTGTCTAGTGCTGACCCAGAGCCATGATGTCTTCTGCCTGTGAGGATTCACTGCAGAGCAGAGGTCCAGGTTTCAGTAACTGATGTATAGGCTGGAGACAGGAGGATATGGCTAAAGACTGACTTCTGAGTCTAAAAGCTTACCCCCAATGCCTGCTATTATTCTGGAGAATAAGAGTAGCTCTGTACTGTGAGCTGGAAGTTAGAGTCACTTGGCAGCTCATAACGGTCACCTCAAATAGTTCAAGCTTTCCTGCCAGAGTTCACTTCTCCTCTGGATTCCATTGCCATGAAGTGGATTTAGGTTTGTGAGGATGGTGATGGTGTTTCTTTTCTCCACTCACCCTCTCTGTCACACAGGCCTCCCTCCTGAGAAGAATGACTGCCACAAATTCCTCTGTGAAAGAGTTCATCCTTGCAGGCCTTTCTCTTCAATCTTTCTGTAATAGATTTCTGTTACTCCTCCACCATCTCCCCCAAAATGTTGATGAGTTTTATCTCAAAGAAAAATATTATCTTTTACTCAGGGTGTATGACCCAGCTGTTTTTCTTCTGTTTCTTTGTAATCTCTGAGTCCTTCATTCTGTCAGCCATGGCATATGACCATTATGTAGCCATCTGTCACCCCCTGATGTATATGGTCACCATGTCTCCCCAGATGTGCTTTCTTCTTTTGTTTGGTGTGTATTTAATGGGCTTTGCTGGAGCCATGGCCCACACAATGTCCATGGTGAGATTGAAATTCTGTGCTGACAATCTTGTCAATTACTACATGTGTGACATCCTTCTTCTTCTGGAATGCTCTTTCACCAGCACCTATGTGAATGAGCTGATAGTTTTTATTTTTGTGAGCTTTGATATTGGTGTGCCCATTATTGCAATTTTCATTTCTTATTTCTTCATCCTCTCTAGCATTCTTCCAATGTATTCCACAGAGGTTAGATCCAAAGCCTTTAGCACCTGCAGCTCCCACATCATTGTGGTTTGTCTTTTCTTTGGTTCTGGGGTTTTCACATACTTCCAGCCACCTTCTATTTTTTCCCCTGTACAAGGAGCAGTATCTTCCTTCTATACCATTGTAGTAACAATGTTGAAGCCTCTGATTTATAGCTTGAGAAATAAGGATGTCAGTGCTACTTTGAGAAAAACTTTAAGCATCTGAATTTTTTTTTCAGTAGCTGTGTAATGAACTGCAGTGGTGTGAATGTTCAATGAGCAATATTTTTATGCAAGGAATCATCCTTAGATAAGAATATGCAATGTTGCTATGGGGGGTTCAAGATCTAGTTGCTTTTCTTTCTTTAGTGTATAATAAAAGATGTTTATGGCACTAGGGAATGAAGTTAGATCTCATGGATATTAGGCAATTGCTCTACCAGTGAGCTGCAATAGCCCAGAAACAATATTTCTTATATGTTACTTTTGACCTTTACTCATTTTAAACTCTTTCCAGATTTCTTAATTTTATATTTGTTTAGAATAGTTACTGTTGAAAAATCCTCAGAAGCTATTTAATTTAGTCTTAATTATTAGCCTTTGGGGATTCAGAAATATGTTGTTACTTAGGGGATAGGAACTATCTAGTTCCACAATGCATCCAAATCTAGGTGGTTGGATTTCTGTTTACTTTATGTTTCTTTATCATGTGTTTTCCTGCAACATTATCATTCTTTCTGATTTCCCTCTTATGGCTTTGGCTACACATTAAAATCTGATTCTATTCACAATAACACAACACCTCAAAAACATTTTCTAGTTTTATTATTACTGTTAAAGAAGGCAAGAAAAGAAAACTTTGTTAAGTGGGTCTTGGCCAAATGAAAAGAGGAAAATATGACTGTGTTATGTGGTTTTCATTGAGGTTTGATTGAGGGCATGTGTGATATGCCATTAGAACTTCTAGAGACTTAATATTTATTAAGACATTGAAATTATGTATCATTTTAAGACAAATGAATAGAATTTAGATATTTTTGGATGGTGAATTTAGGTAGTGAACCTTTATAGAGAAAGCTGTGACTCAGGAAAGCCAAACGAGGTGGATGATTTAAGGGACCAGTGAATAATTTGGGGGATGCAGTTATTTATCAAGGCAGCATCAAACACCTGCCTATTAGAAAAGACAACTTATTTGCATTAAATTTTAAGAATAAGCAAAACCTACTAGTGGTTGAATGCTTTTACCTTTAACCATTTTATTTAGCATTTTTTGGTGTCATGGTGGGAGATTTCCTTTGAGTATCTCAAGTGCTGGATGACTAGAAATAATTTTTTAAAAAATCAGTAAAGAATACATACTTAGTTCTTTTACTTTAATAAACAGAATGTGTTTCTACTGTCTCAGGCTTTCTTCAACTATTTCCTCATGTTGGGTGACAGGGAAAATATTATTTAAATATCAGAAACCATGTGAAGAGAGTCTTGGACAAGTCTGGCCTGCTTGGTCTAATCCCCTTCCTGTGATGGCTTCACCCAGCATAAAGGGACAGGAGTTTTACAGAGGAATCACTCTGATGGACTTGGTGTCTTCTTGCTTGCCCAGTGAGATGGACTTTATTTCTTGTAACAAGCAATGTTTGAGCTGCTGTGTTTCTACTCCAAACTCATCTTGACTCTGGTGATCAAAAAGTTCCTACAGGAGTTAACCAAGGCAGACTACGTAGCATAAGTGTTGGGGAAATGGATGTCATGACAAGAGAATGGCTTTGAGGCCACCTTGAGCTGGAACAGAGGAGTAGGGGAGTCTGGAAGTCTTTAACTCAACTGTTTACGTAGATTCCTCATCTCCTCACCAGTCCTATGTTCCTGTTTTCTCATTGGTGCCTGCCACCCTGATGAAGCAGCAGTTGCCCCAGGTTAGCCAAATGTTCAGACTCAATTTTCCTGCCTGTCTCTTCTATCCTTGTCTGTAGATGCCTGTAATTAGAGAATAAAATGCCTTCCTTACCCAATATTGCCAATAAGCTGACACCTGGATTTCTGTGTGGTGTCCTGGAGTGATATTGCAGGGTACATGTGAGTTTTGTGAGAGGTTCTTTCCTCATTTTCATTCATCTTTAAGAGTCAGGAAGATAGAAATTATGCTTATCTCCTTGCTGTTGTCACAGAATGAGTTTGTGGGGCACTAATGACCCATCCCTGGGAAGTATGGTAAGCCACAGCCAGGAAAGGCAGAAACCTTAATTTGCATATGGCCTACTCTCTCTTGGTAGAAGTTGTGGGTTTGCTCAGTTAGAATCTAAAGCAGCAGATGTAGTTGCTTATTTATATTTGTGTGGCTTAGGTTTTGGGCAAAAAAATAAAAGCAAGTGAAGAAAGAAGGAAGAGAATGACAATGATGCCTGCTGTGTCTGTACTTATGTCCAGACTCATTAGAAAACAGTTACACAATAAACAATGTGTAATCAGGTAAAAGGATATGAATGTGCATGATACTATTATCAATGTTAAAGGGAATGTAGATAAAGCCACCATGCCTTTAGACATCCAATATTATTGATAAATTAAAGATATGGATAATACAAAGTACTGGTCAGCAGAAGAGGTCCTCATTTATGGCTAGTTAAAGTGTAAAATGGCAGAACTACTTAGAAAACAGTGCAAATGATTTGTGTGAAGTTACAAAAATACAGAAAATCCACTTCTCAGCATTTACAAAAACACAGTTGGAAGCATATACCCACAAAATCTTGTATATGGACATTTGTAATAGCTTTATTTATTTAAGCCTTCAATTGGAAGCAATCTAATTTTTTTTAAGTGGTGAATGATGATGCAAATTTCAATAATTCATGTAAGTGAACACTATTCACTGATGACAAGGCACATATACACACAGGAAAGAATTACTGCATTAACAAATTTCAAAACTTTATGCTGAGTGAAAGAAACTTTATACTAAAGGGACCAATGTATTTTATAGTTTTAGAAGTAGGAAAAACTAATCTAGTCAGTCAATAGTTGCCCAAGACTAAAGTGTGGGTTGTGGTTTTGCAATTTTCTCTCCTTTAAGAGCCTTTCACTTTGGAGGGGAAAGCTCCTTAACACACAGCATTGTTGTAGAATATTTCCGGCCCTGTTTGGGCCAGAAGTTCGTACCTGGCCTACAGCGGCTTTTTCCCCCCCAAAAATGAATCAGACGCTTATATTAATTTCATATTGTTTGGCCTATGTCTCAAGCACATTAGTAGCTAGCTCTCTCATCTTAATTTAACCCATTTCTAGTATTCTGTCTATCACCTGGCCCGGCCTGTGGCTCACCTGCACTCCTTACGTGGTTCTTCCTCGGGGCTCATATGAAAATTGACTAACTCTGCCCTCCTTTTACCTGTCTCTCCTCTGATACTCCACCCACTTCTATGGTGCTCCACATAGGCCAAACAAGTTACTTTATTTACAGCATACACCATTTCCAGCACACAGCATGTTCTAAGGGAGGGGAAACAGTCCATCCTGCAGGGAAGAGCTTTATATTCAGAAAGTTAAACTCAATTGCTTTGGGAGGTCCCTGAAACCGACTTATTTTTCTAGACCCTCTTCTTCCACATATATTACTAACCACAGTGCATCTTGGAGAGACATTCTCAGACAAGCTGAACTGCCTACAATATGCCCAACCCAGATATGCTGCCTAGAAGAAACAGAGTGAGACCAAGCCACCAGCAAGAACCAGTGATCAGCAGAGCTGGTTCAAAGAGGTTCAAGCTAAATGTGCGCTGCCTGACAGAGACATTTCTCAGTCTGTCAAGATGCCCGAAAATGGTGCAGTGATCCCCAGATTTCCAGCTCTCATCAGGAATTATCCACGTTTGGGCGGGGTTTGGTGACAAAGCTGTATATGAGCCATTCCTGCTCTTGCAATTCCTCATCCATATTCTTGTAAGTAACCCTAATAAACTCATTGGTTCACCAAGTTGCATTTGCTGTTTTCCTAATTTTGTTCTGCTGTTGGTTCCCTAAACTGTAATGAGTAGACACTTGCTCATCTCTCCCCTAAAATAGAGTCACATGACAGGACAAGGGATAACTCATTGTCGTATGGACATTTTAAAAGTATTTTTATGATTTCTTCATATTTTTCATGTGCATTGTTCTTTTGCTTGTATGTATGTCTGTGTGAAGGTGTCAGATTCCCTGGAATTGGAGTTACAGACACTTGTAAGCTGCCATGTGGGTGCTGGGAATTGAACCTGAGTCTTTCATAAGAGCAGCCAATGCTCTTAACCTGTGAGCCATCTTTCTAGCCTCTAGTATCCCCATACAGAGCTTTTTAGAAAAAGAAAATAACATATCTTAATTGTATGAATACATACTTTTTTAAAATTGCTGAATTGGTCACATAAATGGTGTTAATTTTCTTAAATTTCTTCAATTAGACATATGAGTACCCAAGGATAAGAAATATAAAAACAAATTCCTGAAACTTTACATAACTAGTATGTAGCATGAAACTTGAGTTGTATTTCTGGCCTTAGGAAGAGATCTAACATCTTGAATAGATAACTCCCTAAAGCTAGTCCCAGGTGCTATAAACCTTACAACCCTACTATGTAGTAGGGTGCTTCCTGATAATGTGGAGGCACCATTTCCTGCCCATCAAAGAGTCAACCCAATCAGCCTGTCAGTCACTTGGAAAAATAAAGTCCCCCATGCCAAGCTACTTATTCTAGGAGAAAACTACAACTGGTCAAAGTGCTGAGAGTAAATAATTGTGCACTGAGAGGGAGGATGGAAGGAATGTAGGAGACGAAAGATGGAGAGGAGTGCTACAAAACAGGTTCCTGGATATGGCATGGCTGCCACAGTCATGGAATCACAGCAGCTGTGCTTATTCACAGAAGATGTGCATAAGATCCGGCCTGTCAACACTGACTGCATCATGGTTGGGGGAGGAGAATGGAAACCCTCTCTTATTCCTGAGGAACTGCGATGGTTCATTATCCTCTTGAAATATCTAGATTTACCTAGGAGACCAGCCTCTGGGTACTTTTATGAGGTGTCATATAGATTAAGGTTCTCCTAAGAATGTCTGAGAGACTAACTGAGGTAAGGAGACCGATTTCCTCCGTGAGGTCCAGACTGACAAAATGGAGAAAATCAGCTGAGCGCCATGATGGTTTCATGCTTCCTGAGTGCAGTGTCATAGCTACTGCCACTCTGGACTTCCTACCCCATCATGATGGGCTAGTTCTCTAAGTGTGAAATAAAATCAACCCTTCCTTCTTACATTTTCTTTTCAGATGAATTTTTCATAGGAACAGGAAAGAAACTAAGGCAAGAGCCAGAATAGAATTTTCCAATATTGCAAAATATTGGAGTTTATCCTAAGTGCTCAATCAGAGAGTTTTGGTTTATTGCTTTCTTTAAATTGTATTGTTTTTTTACATATAAAATAGATAATTTAAGTTATTAATCAATTAAAATGTCTTTGTTAAGATTAGAATAGTTTCCCTGTTTCTACTTATCAAAACTATATATTTTCCTTTCAGGAAATTATACTTGAGGTGTTGGGCTTGTCCGGAGCAAATCTACCAATGTGGCACTTTGTAGCCCAGTGATGATGCTTTTGTGTCTTTCACACTCCTTGATAAAAATAGATTTTATAGGATTTTTGTATTAATTAGTACAACTCTGTTTTACTAACAGTCTTCTCAAATGCATATTCCCATAAAAAAAATTGCTTAGTTTTGAAGAGTTTTGTGATTGTCAGCTCTCTAGCTCCTTTGAAGCAATTTCTGACAGCACTTAATTGACTGAACACTCGTGAGAAAGGGGAAGGTTTCTTTCTCAAACATCTTGACTTTGACAGGTAGAAACTTTCTGAGTTTGAGGATGTCAAGACTTCTTAACTCAATTTTGGTTAGTCTAGCTCTCTGTTGCCCATATAGCTCTTTTTATAAATTAAAATGTGAATAAGATGGCTGTTTATAAAAACTCTGATGAATTATTTCAGATAGTAAAAAAGATTCCAGGACTTACAGTTTTGTCATATATTTATTGCATAATACTTATGTGTAATTCCATTACACTTAGTGAAATTTTGAGGTGTAGAATGTATTCATGATTATCGATGGAAATGTTCATGTACAACAAAGCTAAAGAACTCAGCACTTGCTGTGAAGAAAGTTTGGATCTAACTGGGAGTTAAAGCATGAAATGCTCAGCATTAAATTGAATTAAACTAAGGGAGAGAAAACTATAGGGAAGATAAGAGCGAGAGAATGGCTTGCTCAAGATAATTTCCAGTTTGTCGTTTATGTTGTGGTTAACATAGTTTATCCCTCACTCTTGAAATTCCTACTAGCTTGTCCTATCATTTTATAAATACAGCTAATAATTGCTAAATAAATTTTCACTGTAGTATAATTTAATGTGAACAAACAGCTGCAAATTATGATCCTCTTTAAATAAGAGGGGCATGCCTTTATCTGCTGAACTGACAGATTCATTCACTTAAATGTAGAAGATAGTTTGGGTTTAGTTTATGATTTATTTGGTTCAAGATTTTGCAGTCAGTTGCTGGACTTGCTTTAAAAATTTTGTTCTGGTTGATTTCTTTATTTACTATGTATTTGTTGACATTTTTGAAAGATTTAGTCTTAGTTTGTTGATAATTCTGGGTACTATTCTGTCTTAAATGCTCTTTCTTGAAGTTGTCATTTTGGTTGAGACAATGTGATTGACAGTTTGGTTTCTTCACCTATGTGATTGATTTTTCTTATTCTTCACATGTACAGGACACAGGCCAGTGTTTTTGTCTTCCTCTATGGCTTTCTCTACTTTACTTTTTTTTGAGATTGGGTTTTCACTGAATCTGGAGCTCACACTTTGTCTAGACTGCCAAGCTGCAGGAATCCATTTGTTTGTTCTGCTCACACAGCACTGGAGTAAGGGACATGCTGTGCCATTTTATTTTATCTGAATGATGAGGATTTCAGGTTCTTGTTCTGGTTTTATTTTTGTAACAATGATAAAATACCCTGACAAAAAGCAACAAGAATTATGGAAAAGGAACCATTACTTAAAATAAATTTTAAAAGGAGCAAGTAGGTCTTTATAGAAAGGCTTGTTGGGAGAAAATAGAAGGGAGAAATAATATAATTATAACAAATAAAAATATAAGAAATAATAAAGAGAAAATGCCACAATTAAAGCTAATACTGTGCCTAATAACATAAAATTTTAAAATAAAATAGAAAGCATAATTACCATAAAAGGAAAAAAGTAACTTACAGGAGAAAGGGTTTATTTTAACTTAATTGAAGTGTATAATTTTTTATTGTGGGGAAACAAGAGCAGAGGAAAATGAATGCTTGCCTGCTTGCACGAGTTCAGTTTTATTTCTCCACTCCTAAGAGGACTCCTTGCTTAGGGAACAGTATCACTCACAGTGGTCTGGGTCATCCCCACATCATTTGACTTAATTAAGCCACTATCCCACAGACAAGCTCATAGGCCAACCCAAAGTACATCATCCTTCATAGATCCTCTCCTTCCAGATTGTGTCAGGTTGACAATTAAAGATAACCATGATGGTCCTTATGTTGACATAGCAACCCTTGATCTTCTGAGGCATCTCCTCAGCCCTTTCTTTTCTTTTTTTTTCTTTCTTTTTTTTTTTGTAGATTTTAACATCTATATACTAATGACCCCATATTATTTTTTATTATGAATAAAGTCATATTTTTCCTCTTGTTCAAACTCCCTTCTCCAATCCACCCCTCCCAGTCACTCTCTCTTCTCCCCACCACTTTATCTCCTCCCAAGCCAAAGGCAGTAGGTTCCAAGGTCCCAAGGTGGCTTAGATCACTATCCACTCCAGGCAGACCCACTTTCCTCACCCCAACATCAAGACTGTGTCAGGTGTTCCTCTGGGATCAATGGGCTCCCAGGTGCCGGTCCAAGTTGTTTCAGATCCCAAACTGTTCAGTGGTTGTGGTTTGCATCTTGGACATACTTAGCTTTTTGTTTAAAGTCCACTAATGAGTGAATACATCCCCTGCTTATCTTTCTGGGTTTGTGTTACCTCGCTCAGGAGGATATTCTCCAAATCTATCCATTTGCCTGCAAATTTTAGGATATCATTTTTTTTCTTACTGCTGAGTAGTTCTCCATTGTGGAGATGTACCACAGTTAATCCATTCTTCAGTTGAGGGACATCTAGGTTGTTTCCAGGTTCTTGCTATTACGAATAATACTGCTATGAACACTGTTGAGCTAATGCCTTTGGAGTGTGAATGTGGATCTTTAGGGTATATGCCTAAAAGTGGTATTACTGGGTCCTTGGGGAGATTGATTCTCAGTTTGCTGAGGAACCACCATACTGCATTCCAGAATGGCTGGACAAGTTTATACTCCTACCAACAATGCAGGAGTGTTCCCTTTGCTCTGCCACCTCTCTTGCATAGGCTGTCATCTGTGTTTTTAATCTTAGCTATTCTGACAGGTGTCAGATGGTATCTCAAAGTTGTTTTGATTTGCGTTTCTTTGATGGCTAAAGATGTTGAGTGCCTTTCAGCCACTTATAATTCTTTGTTTTTCTTTTTCCTTATTCATTTTGTATTTACCAAGAAAAACAGTAAAATGAATTTAAAATGCTGATAAGTTAACAATAACTATAAAGAAGATAAAAATCATAAGCATGACTTATCAAGGGTGATAATGCAAATAAGATTACTACACATATATTTATTTTGTGTTCAGCTTTCCCTCTGAATTTTTTTCCATCCCTGTATATCCTTATTCAAGGTCCCTTCCCCCTCCCGCCACATCAGGTCATTTTTTCTTCTCCACAACTCCCCATCCCCTCCCTGGGCAGGGAGCAGACAGCCCTATGGTTCCACTGACCCAATAATGCTTAGATCAGTCTCCACTCCTGGCAAATCCAGGTTTGTCCCCCCTCCCTCAAGAGTGAGTCAGGTGTTCCTATAGTTGGAACGAGATCCGAAGGGTCAGTCCAGGGTGTTTCTGATCCCAAGCTGTTCAGTGATTGTGGTTTGCAGCTTGGGCATGCTTGGCTTTTTTTCTTGTTTGTTTGTTTAGAGACCACTAATGAGTGAGTACATCCTCTGCTTATCTTTCTGAGTTTGTGATACCTTGCTCAGGAGGATATTCTCCAAATCCATCCATTTGCCTGTGAATTCTTTTCAATTTCAGTGAGAAATATTAACACACAGATCACATCATATACTTCATACCATAAATTCATAATATATATGTATATACATGTATAAACATACAAACACACACATATATACACATGTAATATATATGTAAGTTATAATACAGCCATGAAAGTTTAAAAATGTCACAGCTGAGTTCAAGATGTAGCCAAGAGCCTGAGAGACAGAAAGAGGAAGACTATAGACATGCAAGATAAGTAACACTGCTTGGAGGTACTGATGCTTGTGTAATGGAGTCAAGTTGCACTGTCAGATTTGATCTTCAAGAATGATGTATAGCAAAGTCCGTAGATAAAAAAGGACAAGACCATATGCAGGTGAATGAATAAGTAGATGAATAGAGGATGGACCCATTAATGTGAATTGACAGAGTGACAGATGGCAATATGAGCAGTCCAAGTGAAGAGCAGGGACTGAGCTGACCTGAAGACCCTTTGATAACCAGGAGTGCTTGCCTATATATCCCTTGATACACACACACACACACACACACACACACACACACAGTGGGTGATAAGATGACAGGCTGATGGACTATCACTGCATTTTCAGGTGTTCTCTCCTTTGTAGGTCCAGCTGAGTGAGTTACACTCTTTCCTCAGTCTGGCATTCATGTAGGGTCCTCCACTGGAGTGTAAATAAATCTATGGCCAGATCTACAAAGAAAAATGACTCTCCTTTATGTGACAGCCATCAACTGCCAGGAGCTCCTCATTAAGAGATGGGTATTTTAGCCAGAAATTTCTCAGTCCTGCAGCCACTTGGTTCCAAATAAACACACAGAGGATTATAATAAGTACAAACAGTTTAGTCTGCAGCTCAGGCTATTATTAGCTGACTTTTACATATTAAATTAACCCATTTCTATTAGTCTATGTATTGACTCGTGACCTGTGGCTTTACCTGTGTTCCATTACATTGTGATTCCCTGGTGGCATTCAGTGTCTCCTCCAACCTCACCCTTCTTCTCCTGTATCTCTGCTTGGAGTTCCCACCTGGCTGTAAGCTGTCTTTCTATAGACCAAAATACCTTCCTTACTAACCAACGGTATCAAAACATATTCACAGTATGTAGAAAGACCATCTCACAGCAGGAGATAGTGATTCCTCATCCATGCCAGAATGTTGAATGGCTTGATTTGATGCAGGCCTTGTGTAGACAACCACTGGTACTGTGAGTTCTTGAATATATCAACCATTTTATATCCAGAAGACAGCATTTCATACCACTTCTGATCACCCCCTGGTTCATCCACTGCCTTTGCCTGCTCTTCTGTGATGGTCCCCAAACCTTTAGGTGAGGGTTGTCATAGATGTCCATTTATGGCTGAGCACTCTAATCTTGTTGCTCTGTGTCTTGGAGATTCTGAAATTTTGGATCTGCTGATCAGGCCTTTTCATATACTCCAGCAGTTCATAGATGAAGTGGATGTTGAGGCTGGTCAGCTCATAGCCCTGCTTCTGGATCTAGGTGGTATCTGGGTTGGTCACTTTGCCAGTTTTTCCTCATCTTCACCATTTAGATGAACTCTTTAGCACTGCCTCCGCTAGCACACACAATGCATTAGACATCAATGGGCAGGGCTGGTTCTCCTGTTCTCAGACCCTAGGGTCCAGCTCACCCACACTCACACCACCTTGGCCAGCTCTACTGTTTTGTCCCGGTGAGGTGCAGGCCCCCAGGTCTTCTGATTGCTGCAATTAATGAGGGGCAAGGTCAGCTCTTCCATTTTTATGCCCACAAGGCCATCCCTCCTGATTATCACAGGTGGCAAGGGATGGGGGACATATTTCCCTCACCCATACCACCACATGGCACATAAGAGAGGGAGAGAGGGTGGCTCTCCTCTCAGGTTCACAGGATGGGCTCACCTGTGCCCCTGCTATCAGGTCAGCTCAACACATATCTCCTCTCTACTGGTGCATCAGGGCCATGGACCATAACATAGCCCTTGCCAGCTGCCCAGATTTGACAATAGTCCAAGGTGCAAATAGGTCATCTACATGAGCCACTTCCTCTCCACCCTCACCTCTTCAGATCTGCTTCTCCCCTCAGCACATGATATTTTCTCTCCCCCATCCTTTCTCTGTCTCTTTCTGTCTGTCTCTGTCTTTCTTTCTTTCTTTTTCCTACCTTGTACTCATTCACCATAATGGTGCCCAACTTGAGACTGGGGTGTGGTGATGGTGGTGGTAGTGCTGAGACTGTCCTTCACTGAGCTCAGTCCTGGAAGCACCGAGTGGCTTGTGGTTGAGTCTGCCTCATTTATTTATTAAAGTGTCCTTTACATTTTGGTTATTTCCCTCATTTTAACATAAAAAATTGGGAACTCATAGAAGGTAAAACAAGATTTCCCAAGATCACACAATTGGTGAGTAGAAAAGCCAGATTTGTGTTCAGGAGTAAAATCTGAAAGTTCATTTTCTAAATACTTAATTAGGATACAGAAGGAGATAATAATTTTCCTGGGATAATAAGTATTAACAGCCGTGATAACTCACATTGGTTATAGCTCAACAATAAAGGAAAGTCTATAAAAGGGAAATAATCTATAAGGGGAAATAATAAAGGGACATAAAAAAAATCTACTTTAAGAGGAACAATTGTGTTCATTTTTTTAAACCCAGATTCTGGTATGACTAGAAGATGAACTTTAAGAAATTATCAGAAAAAATTTGATTACTTATGTAAGAACATAAGTGAAAGTTCGTGAACTAAACCTGCAAATGTGAGAGCCTTCCATACGGAGGTATTATTAAAATCATAGAACAAATTGTTAGGTGCTTAATCAGGCCTTTTCAGGTTTGCGGCTCACTGAGGATAAACTCTTCCTCTCAAATTAACTTTAGATTTTATCTTCTATTTCCCTAGTAACTCAGTGCTTTAAGGATGGGAAAATACCACAATTTCACTCCTTTGAAACTGAAATATCATGTGAAGGAGGGAGGAGGCATTATTATCACTTTCTCCTCAATTTAGATTTAAAATACAATGTGAAATTGGGGAAGTGGATGTAGCAGGGATTTGAAAAGCTAGAATAAATATCTATCTCATTAATGATTTAACAACATATAAATGTGCCTTCAAAGGCCCCCTCGCTTCACTGAAGCTGCTCCTGCCTTCTCTGCATTTTTTGAGCTCTAACTCTGAAACATACTTTATTTTTATTTTCCCTCTGTGTATCTTTTTGAAAGAGAAAACTGTTTGACAACTTGTATTAAGAAGCTTCTGCCTCAGACTAGCCCCAAGGTCTGGACCAGCAGTTCCAAAGTAACACAGAGAAGCATGTATTAATTCTATGCTGATTGACCTATGGCTCAGACATATTGTTAGTCAGCTCTTTTATGTTAACTCACTCTATTTCCATTAATCTGCTTAGCCATGTAGCTCGGTATCTTTTCTTAGAGCAATATTGGTTGTCTTCTTTCCTCTGGGTCTGCTGGCATCTCTCTTGGTGTTTCTCTGATACATCTTCTTTTCTCTTCCTGTTCCTAGAGTCTTCTTAGTCTGGTAGGCCTGCTCACAGTTCCTGTTTGCCTTTTGTCAATCAGCATTTTTATTAAACCAGTAGGCAGGAAAATTATTTACAGTGGAACAGAACATAAACCCACTACAGTAACTTTTTGTAGAATTAACTTTGCCCTCTGACCCAGAAACTCCACATCTAGGTAGTTAGCCTAGAGAAAACATATATTCACACAACTGTTGTTAATGGTTCTGGCCCAGACTTTCTGGGCCTGGATCAGAGGTTTGGTCTCACTCTCAGCCCTGCTTTGCCTCAAATAATCACACACAGGCTTATATTAATTTTACACTGATTGACCTAGAAACCAGGCATATAATTTTCTAACTCCTTCATCTAAACTCAATCCATATTTTTCAGCCTTGCAGCTTGGTACTTTTTCTCAGAGCAGCATTTCCTCTGCATCTTCTGGATGCTCCTGTGACTCTGGCATCTGTCTCTGCTCTAAGATGCTCCTGAGTTTTCTTAGCTTGATAGCCTTGCTTATACTTCCTGTTTGCCTTTGGTCAATCAGCTTTTTATTACATCCATAGGTGGGACAAATATTTACATTACCAGC
The DNA here is from genome assembly GCA_004025045.1 of Sigmodon hispidus. Taxonomy (NCBI): domain Eukaryota; kingdom Metazoa; phylum Chordata; class Mammalia; order Rodentia; family Cricetidae; genus Sigmodon; species Sigmodon hispidus. The sequence goes on from PVIH01010982.1 coordinate 41,788, forward strand.
ATAATCCCACTACATTTCTCCTTTTACTCTTTTTAAAACAAGAACCCCATATCTATTATCCTTTTTAATCTCATTATCTGTAATTATACTCAACATTGTAAATAAACACAAACACCCATAATCCATTTTTTGGGAATGTGGGCGTAGTCCTCTAGGCTACTTCCTGCTGAATGGGAGCATTGGTAATCTCATGGGGATCCAAAGAAAAATTTAGGATTATGGATGTCTTTAGTGGAGTAGTCTGTAAGACTGGGTCATCTCAGACAATTTCCTTGAAGTTGTTTTGAATGCAGAACTCTGAGGAAATTGCAACAGAGGTGCTCTGAAGTTCTGAATCATCTGGGTCATCCATCTTCATTGGAGACATTTCAGGGGGTCTTTCATGATCAAACCTTGTTTTCTTTAACTGGGATTAAATCCACAGCTTCTCATTTTCTGTAGAAATAAAAAGAAAATCTCTTCTTCTAAGAAGCATATCTTTGAATTTCAATTTTAATGTCAACTCATTTATAAAATATATAGATTGGATTAATCTAGCAGCATTTATAATTAAATGTCTTTTTGCAGCTTTAACTACTTCATTTATAGTCAAAAAACTTAAAGATAAGACAATAATGTACAGTATCCAGACATTCTTTGTATTTTTCATTTTTACAAGGCTTATTACTATTTCTTTTTACTCTTTTTTAAAGGACTTTTTTAAAAATCCTTTTTCCTTTTATATTTTCTCTCTCAAGCCAGCCATATTTTAAACATGCCCTAAACAATTTACAATTTTTTTTTAATCTGTCTCTACTGTATATCTCTTATCTTTTTTGTTTCTGACTACCTTTTGCTTGGCTAGGGTGGCTGACCCACCCAGCTGTCTCTGTTTCTTTCTGTTTCTACACATCTTTAATCTTCTACCCAGTTTCCTCTATTTCTTTGCTTTTGTACACACCTTTAACCTGCCAAGGTTTGGTTTAAGGATTAAAGGCTTCACTAGGGTGACTAACTTCACCCAGCTCCATTTATTACTTAGTTTCTGACCACACCTTTAATTCTCCACCCAGTTTCCTTTATTTCTGTTTCTGATTACACCCTTAATCTGCCAAAGTGTGGCTCTAAGGATTAAAGGTGTCACTAGGGTGGCTGCCTGGCTCTACCTAGTTCCTAATCTAACTGAAGTTTAGTTTTTTAGCTAATTATCAGACACAATTTCCACTCTGGGGAATTTTAGGGTCCATACAATCATCAAGTAAAGCAATGCCATCTGCTGCTCATTAATTTCATTTAAGTATTTGGCAGCAAAGCTTCTCAAAAGACTCACAAGTGTTTTGCTTCTAAGGCTGAATCAGGAAGCCTCTCTTTCTTTCTTTCTCTCTCTCTCTATCTCTTTTTTTTTTTTTTTTTTTTTTTTTTAGGGCTGGGTATATGGTTTATTCAGTAAAGCACTCACTGTACATACAGGCATGAGGACCTGAGATTGTATTCCTGGATTCCCGCCTCCCCCAAGAAAAGACACAGTAGTACACATCTGTGATCCCAGCACCCCTATAGTAAAATAGAAAGCAGAGATGATAGAATCTACAGGAATTCATTGGCACTTAGCTCAGCATATACTATGATAATAAGGCCCAGTATCAAATAAATTAGAAGAATGAGGACCAACATCCATCATTGCCTTTTGACATTCACAACGATGTCACGGCACTGGTCCTCCTGAACTTCAACATGAACACAAGTGGGCACCCACAAATACTACAGATACACAAAGATTACATACATATAATATATAGTATACATTTGTATAACATAAATATTTTATAAACATAGTTTAAATAGTAGTTTTTAGGGTGGTTTCAGTGACAGAGCAACAGTGAATATGTACATAGATATTCAAAGTAAAGACAACTGGATGCAACATTGTCTCTTGATCTAAAATAGTCCACAGGCCTCCCATAAGCTCCAGGCTTTTGAAGTAGTAAGAAATTATAGTAAGGAGCTCCAGAAAGACTGATTATCTGATGATATCTCTTCAGTTTCTAGCTTCTTGGGACCTGGCTTCCCTTGATGCTTTTCTGATTTCCAAGGTGAAAAATTGGAGGATCTAGCAAGATGCAGCAGTAAGTCAGTCTTAGATTATCTTCTGAGCATTTGCTTCAGCAGTCAAATGGAGGAGCTACTTATGTTAATAAGATCTGAGTTTGGGTCTAAAAGTCTGAGACCTTCTTTAAAGCACAGGGCATGGGAACAGAGCCACTGAGGGACTAGAAAAGAAACAGTAAGTGAAGGAAGTTTGCTGGTATCTGAATGTAATTTTGAAATATGGAGTGATCAGCAAAAGTCAGATGATACTAGCTAGAAAGGCTAAGCAAAAATCACTTTACCTCTTACTGACACCCTTACACCCCGACAATGGCTGATCATCAGTGCTAACTTATGTCAAAACAACAGAGTGAGAACAGGATTAGGGGCTGAAGAGATGGCTCAGAGGTTAAGAGTGCTGACTGTTCTTCCAAAAGTCCTGAGTTCAATTCTCAGCAACCACATGGTGGCTCACAACCATCTATGATGACATCTGGTACCCTCTTCTGTATACTGTACACATAATAAATAAATAAATAAATCTTTTTTTTTTTTTTTTTTTTTTTTTTTTAAAGAAGCATCTCTTTTTAAAGCCATGGCTCTGCTTGTCTCCAGCAAACAGGACTTATCCAAGAAAATGCTGCTGCTACTAAGAATCAGTCTCTGGCTCTGTTCCCTTTTTGCCTGTGAGAACAGAAACCTTAAATCCACCATATGCAGCTTATTTCTTACATTTGAGGCTCAAGAACCAGCCTTGTTGTAGCTTTTAAGCTGCACTCTAAAAGCCTACCATTTTTAATTCAAACCCACATGCCGCTCCAGGGCATCTCTATACCATGGCTCATGTGAGACACATGACTCAGAAGCTGGTTTTGGCTCTGATTTTGTGCTTTAGAATCCTTTTTTAATTTTTCCCAAGCTTTATGTGGATTAATATCACCCACATTGGGCTGCCATTTGTTGTTAATGGTTCTGGCCCGGACTTTCTGGGCCTGAATCAGAGGTTTGGTCTCACTCTCAGCCCTGCTTTGCCTCAAATAATCACATACAGGCTTATATTAATTTCACATTGATTGACCTAGAAACCAGGCATATAATTTGCTAACTCCTTCATCTCAACTCTACCCATCTTGTTCAGCCATGCGGCTCGGTACCTTTTCCCAGAGCAGCATTTCCTCTGCATCTTCTGGCAGCTCCTGTGACTCTGGCATCTGTGTCTGTCGTCTGTCTCTGCTCTGAGATGTTCCTGAGTTTTCTCAGCCTGATAGCCCTGCCCATACTTCCTGTTTGCCTTGGGCCAATTAACTTTTTCTTAAACCCATAGGTGGGACAAATATTTACATTACCAGCATAATCCCACTACACACAACAGCTTGCTTATTTATTTATTACATTTATTTTTTAAAATTTATTTATTATCTATATAATATTCTACCTGCACACCAGAAGAAGGCACCAGATCTCATTATAGATATTCGTGAACCACTATGTGGATGCTGGGAATTAAACTCAGGACCTCTGGAAGAGCAGCCAGTGCTCTTAACCTCTGCGTCATTTCTCCAGCCCTTATTATTTTTATTTTTTAAGATAGGGCTTCACTCTGTAGCTAAAAATCTAATTTTGCTTGCTATGTGTGGTGGTTAATATAGCAAATGTGGAAGAATCTAGAATCACTTTGGAGACAGGTGTCTGTGTGGAGCTGTCCAGATTAGATTTCTTGAGGTAGGAAGTCTCACAAGCATGAACAGATTAATTCTACTTATTTTCTTAGACGATATCTACAGTGTAGCTGTGACAGTGAAGAAGCTCTACTGATGCTGTCACTTCTCTCTAGCCAAGCTTGTGCTGCTTTTTTCTTTTATAAAAATAGATATTTTTCCCTCAATTAATATCTCTTGACTATAACTTCCCTCCCTCTATTCCCAGTCCCTCTTCCCTTCCCTCCTATCAGGAGCCTCCTCTTTTTCTTCTTTCATTAGAAACCAGATTTCTAAGGGATAACAATAAAATAAAATATACTATAATATAAGATATAAAATAACACATTGGAATAGAACAAAACAAACAAAAAAAAGAAAAACAAACCCTAAGAGAAAAAGCATCAGAAATGTATAGATGCAGAGACCCACTCATTTGCACACTCAGGAATCCCATAAAACACTAAACTGTAATTTATAATATATATATGTAAAGATCCTTTAGGGTAAAAAGAAATAATACATAAATGAAATAAAATAAAAGTAAACAAAAATAATATAGAATTTAAAAAGGGAAGGGGGAAGCCCTGAGATGACATTATGAGACAAAGAACCTCCAAAGATGCTGTTGAGTTCATTTTCTGTTGGCCATGTACTGCTGGACATATAGCCTATCCTTAGAGTAAATTTTTATTTGCAAGTGGTTATCAATTGGAGACAGCTTCTGGCTTAGGCATAGGATGTGCATCATTCCTCCATTCAGCTCTAGGACCCCATCTGGTGCAGACTTGTGCAGGTCCTATGAATGCCTCCTCAGTCTCTGTGAGTTCATCTGTGCACCCATCCTGTTTTCTTGGTGTTCTATTCCCTATGTCCCTTACACTCTTTGTGCCTCCTCTTCATCAGAGTTCCCTGAGCTCTGAGGGGAGGGATTGTATGGGAACAACCTACTTAGGGCTGAGTGTTCTGAGCTCTTTCACTGTCAACAAAATGTCTGGCTTTGCTTCTCTGTATTTACTGTAGGAGGAAGCTTCTCTGATGATGGTTGATCAAAGCACTGATCTATGAGTATAGCAAAATGCTATTAGGAGTCATTATTGCCATTTTTTTTGAATTTTGGAATAGTAGAAGTTTTTCCCTCTAGGTCCCTGGGCTATCTAGTCTCAGGTTCTCGATTACTCAAGCAGTGCTGAGTAATGGGCTCCATCTCATATTGTGGGTCTTAAGTCAAGTCAGATACTGGTCGATTACTCCCATAAGCTTTGTGCCAGCATTGCACTAGCATACCTTGTTGGCAGAACATCATTGTAGAGCCAAGGGTTGTGGCTGGGTTGGGGTTTACAGCTCCTTTTTAGTGGAGTGCAGAGTAACTTCCTGTACTAAAGATGCTAGGATATAGGGGTGAAGGCTGTATGTAGTTTGTACTTCTTATACAAAATGGAACCTCATACTGTTCAGTGGTTGGCTGTAAATATATTGTAATCTATGATCCTCCAGAAGCCTAAGATTTGATATATATAACATATATGCAAAAAACTATTGTAGGCAAAACATCTTATAGTCTGCAATGTTAAAATAATATGTAATTTAAAGCAGAAATAAATAAAAAAGAAAGTCAGTTTTCTGACACTTAAACTTTGGAAACTGAAGACACAGAAAAAAAAAAAGAGAAACCATGAACATAGTTGTTTTTTTGCTTGCTGCTTGTACTGGAGCAAGTCATTAGGTAACATGATTTTAGAGAAGCCTGTCTAAGATTCATTTGGAAATAAAGTTGTCATGGCAACTGTTTCTAAAGCAACAGACAAAATCCCCTCAGAGCTTCCAGAAACCTCCAACGTCTTCTTTGCACTTGGATCTGAGAAGCCTGCCTTATGGGCTTATTTTAATTTTGTTTTAATGAATTGCCTTTTCATTTCTTTTTTGGAATGGGATTGGAATCCTTCAGTTTCACTCTGGGATGTGGACAATTCTGTGTGTTTGACTGATGAAGCATAGTCAGTATCACTATTGAGCCCAAGGTGAGCAAGTTCTCACTAATGTATACATATGACCTCAAAACCTGCCCAGGCCCATGTGCTGTAATTTTAGGAGTGCTTATCTAGAAGAAGATGGACTTCTGCTCTTATCAATGTTTGTCAACTTTCCCAAGACCGTTTTTGTTTGGTCATTATTTTGGAGCGAAAAGATACTTAACATTGTAGCTCAAATTTCCCTAAATTCAGAAATTTGTTTTATGGCTGAGCAATCAGTCATCCTTAAATATATATACACCTTGAACAGCGGCAATAAGGCCAAGTTTCCACAGAAAACTTTACTAGGTCCTATATTTATATTTATTAAGTTACTTCTTTAAAATGGTTTCAATACTATGTGCAGGTCAATGAAGGTAACCTGCTGGTGGGAGACAGAGTTGGGCACTTTTAGTAATGAATCTGGAGTTTAAAGAGCCAGTGGGGTTGACTCTGTATTGTAGCATCACGATGCTCTGTCCTTTCAAAGCAGGAATGGCAGATCTTCCTTATGAAGTTCTTGTGAACAGTAAGTAGGATAGAATTATTTGGACATTGCCATTGGATTATTTGTCTTCACATGAGGTTCCTAGGCCAGATATGGTGTTTTGTGTATAGTAAGTGCATCAGTATAGAATAGCAAAAATCTATTTCCCATAGTGATTGTGATTAAAATAAAGATGCAGCTGGAATTAGCAAACAGATTTTTAAGGGTCACATGATTCTTTATCAAGAGTGTATTTGAATGCATGTATGGTAGGGGTCAGACTGCTAACAATGTGTCTGTAAGCCATCTGCAACTAACTCACTGATATTCTTAATCCAGAATCAGAGCCTGTAGAGCCCTGAGACCCACAGTGCCAGGACATTATGCTGTTGTTCTGTGCAGAGTCTGTATTGGAGCCTCAGGGAAAAGGTAGAATCAGAGAGTGCATTCTGCAGTTTAGCTAGGCCCCTCTCAAAAACCAAACCAAACCAAACCAAACCAAACCAAACCAAACCAAAACAAAACAAAACAAAACAAAACAAAAACTTAGAGATATTGACCATAAAAGCAAGGAAGCAAAAGCAGATGGATAGGAGTTCTGCCTTCTTTTTCTCCCAGAGATATTCTAACCATAAGCTATAGAAAGAAGCCATGTGGCTACAAATCAAAAGGGGTATCTGCCTGATCCAGTGTCTTGCTGAGATTAGTTAGAGTTTGAAAGAAAGGATAATATATATATATATATATATATATATATATATATATAAAGGCTGGCCACAGGGAGTTTACTTATGCTCCAGGAAGTAAATGAACAGCATGAATGGGCTTTTCTGTAAATGAGGAGATCATAAGAGTGGATATTAATCTGAGAGGACTGATAACTGAGTATGATGGGGTACATGATGTAAAAATCACCGAACAAATATAAATATATATACATATATATTTGTTGCTCCAACTCACTTGCTTTGAACTCATACAGGTTACTTAGGCCCAGGATCCTCACCTGTAAAATGGGCAGAGTTGTAATGCCATACAGCATTTGACACATTCCATAACATTTCTTTTCTTTTATCTTAGCTTTGGATAAATAGTTTCACACATTTACACAATCACTATTACCATCTAGTAATGGTGGTATAGATCAAGCTTTTGGGTTACACAACTTCATCTTCATGCCCTGTTTACTATAGTTCCCAGTGTGAATGGAAGATCTGAACAGTGTCAAATGGCTTCTGTCTCTGCAGAATCAGTCGGACACTAAGGTTTTAACTAGCTTCATCTTGGCTGCAGAGGAAAGGGAGTCTATAAGAGGTGGCCACAATAGAAGTTAGGGTGTCTGGCTTGTCTATCCTGTGTCAGTTGCTGCTCTGTCTAGATCATGGGGACTCTCTGAGTTGTATCAGCATTCACTCGTGAAGATGAATTTTACTGAGCCAGTTCCCAGAATAAAAGCCCCTGGGAACCTTCAAAACAGAAAGACAAGGATAGGGAAAGGCCATGGTGTTCAAACTCTAAAATCTCCACTTGGATGCTATTTTCTTTTTTTTTTTTTATTTTGTGGTTGTAATATTTATTAAATATAGACTTTTGCATTTACATATTTGCAGTCATTGCATGAGTGGCTGTGTAGTCAGATGTCCATTTGCTTTTGCAAAGTATAAATTAACATGAGGAAGAGATGCTATTTTTAAGAATGAGGGGATTTGACTGTTTCTGTGACTTCTCATTTCTCTCACTGATTCCTCTGGGAGAGAAGGATTTTTAAGAACTCCTCCATGAAAGCCCTTCTGACAAGCTTCACTGACCAGCTGGGGTTTCAGATCTCACTCTTATGGTTTTGAGGATTCCCCATCACCATGGTGGGGAATCAGTCTGAGCACTGAGAAAGGACTGAACCTCCATCCATAGACTCTCCTGTATTTATTTCCTTTTAACATTGTCTTGGAGAGATGTGGATTTTACTATTATCCCTTCCAAGCTAACAACTTTACTTCAGATGATTTCCTTTGTAGAATGTAGGATGTATGACTAAGCTTTTCTTTTATCGCCTGGGTCCATCACACTATGTATGTATGACAGTATAGTGAGTAGCTAGCTGTAACTCCTGCTGTAAGCACAGGACATCGTGCCTTTTCAGATCTGCATAGTTCACTAGGTACTTGGGTGTGTTGAGGATGAAGAGTATTGGAGCAATAACATAGATAGGGTCTTATGTTTGCTGACCTTTTTCAGTCTCATCAAGCACTGTATGTGGCATCATTTTCCTCCTTGAGTTGCCCCTCAATTATTTTTTTAGTTTACTTTGCACTGTTTTTTCTGTTCATTCCTCAATCAATGGCATCACTATTTCTCTTCTCATGAGCTTCTTTGCTCATTAATTTATCCAGCACTGAAGCATCACCATCAAGTATTTTATCAGCTAACTGTCTTCATAAGAGGATCTGCATAAGTGCCCCTACCTGGGGACATGTACCATTCCCAGAAGTACTGCTCTTTCAGGTCAATTTGTACAGTGAACAGAGCAAGCTTCTCATTCCAACTCCCAGCTCCAAAAATCTATTTAATATACTGCCCTTGGATAGACAACATATCAGACATTAATCTCATGAAAGCAGATGCTACAGTTGATTTTAGCCAAAAGGATGAGGAGTGACATCAAGAACATTCTTTTTTTTTTTTTTTTAATTGCTGCAACCACTGCCATAGAGATTTTCATTGTTGCCTGCTTGAGTTTTTCTTCTCCTGTCCTGTCTTCCCCTGGCTGTCACCCCATTCCTTTTCATTGTCTTTTTTTCTTTTCTTCCTTTTCTTTCTCACCCCTCCCCTAACACTTTACTCTTTTAAAAGACTATTTATGTAGCTTCAGGTGACCTGGAACTTGTTATGTAGAACAGGAGGACTTTAAACGTGCTGTGAGTCTTCTGCCTCCCAGGTTCTGCCATCACAATGACTTTGAATTTTTTATCATTTATATTCTCTGCTCTTCTTTTTCACATTAGCTTCAAAAGAAGCAGTTTAAAAATATTTAGTACTAGTCAGTCCCACATAATTATAGTTTTCTCTTCTTTGGATGAGGAAGTTTTATCTACCTCAAACTGCATTTAATACCCAGACTCAGGGGGAAATTGTTTTTCCTATTCTCCACCACTGCTATACTCATGCTTAACCCATTAATCTGAGGAATAAAGGTGTAATACTCCCACAGAGAACCTTTAGCAGAATATCTACTCTTTAAAAAGTTTATTTTGTTTTATTTTGTTTTATTTTATTTTAGTGTGTGTGTGTGTGTGTGTGTGTGTGTGTGTGTTGCATGCTTCCTGCTGAGGTCAGAAAAGGGCATCACAGCCTCTGTAGCCTCTGTAGGCAGTTGTGGACCACCTAATGTAGATGCTGGGAGCTGAAATCAGTTTTCTGAGAAAGCTGCACATGCCTTAACAACTAAACCATCTTTCCAGCTCAGAATAAACACCTTTAAATTTGTTTCTGAAATCAATTAGAGGATTTAAAGACTTTTTATTCATCTTATTTTTTTGACATTATTTTATTTAAAAGTTTTTTTTTTTAACATACCAACCACAGTTCCTTTTCCCTTTCCTACTTCCCCTCCCTCCCATCCATTCCTCAAAAAGAATAAGGCCTCTCATGAGGAGTTAACAAAGCCAAAGACAAAAGAAAGTGGGAAATACACTTCTACAAATTGGCACAGGCCACCACTTCCTAAATATAACACCAGTGGCACAGGCACTAAGACCAACAATCAATAAGTGGGATCTCCTGAAGCTGGGAAGCTTCTGCAAAGCCAAGGACACTGTCAATAAGATAAAACGCCAGCCTACAGAATGGGAAAAGATTTTCACCAACCCTACAAGTGATAGAGGACTGATCTCTAAGGTATATAAAGAGCTCAAGAATTTAGAGCCCAAAATCTTGAATAACCCTATCAAAAAATGGGGCACAGATCTAAAAAGGGAATTCTCAGCAGTGGAACTACAAATGGCTGAAAGGCACCTGAAAAAGTGTTCTTCATCTTTAGCCATCAGAGAAATGCAAATCAAAACAACTTTGAGATACCATCTAACACCTGCTAGATTGGCTAAGATAAAAGGCACAGATGACAGCCTATGTTGGAGAGGATGCGGAGCAAGGGAACACTCCTCCATTGTTGGTGGGAGTATAA
>PVIH01010982.1:61949-71979 GCA_004025045.1 Sigmodon hispidus
GCTTTGAGTTTTTCTCCATTAAGTTTGATACTGGCTGTCGGCTTCTTGTAAATCACCTTAATTATATTTAGGTATTCTCCCTGTATTCCTGATCTCTCCAGGGCTTTAATCATAAAGGAGTGTTGGATTTTGTCAAAGGCTTTTTCCGCATCTAAGGATATGATCATGTGGTTTTGTTCCTTTAGTTTGTTTATATGATTGATAACATTTACAGTTTTTCGTATGTTAAACCAGCCCTGCATTTCTGGGATGAAGCTTACTTGGTCGTGGTGGATGATATGTTTTATACATTGTTGTATACGGTTTGCCAATATTTTGTTGAGAATTTTTGCATCAATATTCATGAGGGAAATTGGTCTGTAATTCTCCTTCTTTGTTGTGTCTTTGAGTGCCTTGGGTATTAGGGTGATTGTGGCCTCATAAAAGGAATTTGGCAATATTCCTTCAGATTCTACTGTGTGAAATAGTTTGTGAGGAGTAATGGTAGTAATTCTTCTTTGAATGTCTGGTAGAATTCGGCACTGAAACCATCTGGACAAGGGCTTTTATTTTTTGAGAGGTTTTTAATGATAGTTTCAATTTCCTTAAGGGTTATAGGCCTGTTTAGGTAATTAATTTGATCTTCATTTAATTTTGGTAGATGGTACCTGTCCAGAAAGCTGTCCATTTCTTCTAGGTTTTCCATTTTTGTGGAATACAGATTTTCAAAATATGACCTGATAATTCTCTGTATCTCCTGGGAGTCTGTTGTTATGTCCCCCTTTTCATTTCTCATTTTGTTGATTTGAACACTCTCTCTCTCTCTGTTTCTTGATTAGTTTGGCTAAGAGCTTATCTATCTTGTTAACTTTCTCAAAGAACCAACTCTTAGATTCGTTGATTCTTTGTATTGTTCTTTTTGTGTCAATTGTATTGATTTCAGTTCTAAGTTTGATTCTTTCCTGCCATCACCTAGGAGTACCTTCTAGGTGAGTTTGCTTCTAATTGTTCTAAGGCTTTCAGCTGCGCTGTTAGGTCTCTAGTGTGGGATTTCTCTAGGTTTTTCATATAGGCATCTAGCACTATGAATTTTCCTCTTAAGACTGCTTTCATTGTGTCCCACAAGTTGGGATACGTTGTGGATTCATTTTCATTAAATTCTGGGAAGACTTTGATTTCTTTCTTATTTTCTTCCTTCACCCAGGGATGGTTCAGCTGAGTGATGTTTAGTTTCCTTGAGTTGGTAGGCTTTCTTTGGGTTTTGATGTTGTTGAACTCTAACTTTAGGCCCTGGTGGTCCCATATGTTACAAGGGATTATTTCCATTTTTTTTGTATCTGTTGATATTTGCTTTATGACCAATTATGTGTCAATTTTGGAGAAAGTTCCATGAGGAGATGAGAAATATGTATATTCCCTTACCTTTGGGTGGAAGGTTCTGTAGATATCTATGAAATCCATTTGCATCATAACCTCTTTTAGACTCCTTATTTCTCTGTTGAGACTCTGTCTGGTTGATCTATCCAGGGTTGAAAGTGGGTTGTTGAAGTCTCCCACTATTAGGGTGTAAGAATTGAAGTGGGATTCGAGCTTTAGCAGTGTTTCTTTTACATAAGTAGGTGCCCTTATATTAGGGGCATAAATATTTAAGATTGAAATATCCTCTTGACCAATTTTTCCTGTGATGAATAAGTAGTGACCATCTTAATCCCTTTCAATTGCTTTTAGCTTAAAGTCTACTTTGTTAGATAATAGGATTGCAACCCCTGTTTGTTTCTTAGGACCATTTGACTGGAAAATCTTTTCCCAACCCTTTATTCTAAGCCTGTGTCTGTCTTTGCGGTTGAGGTGTGCTTCTTGTAGGCAACAGAAAGATAGCTGCTGTTGTTGTATCCATCTTGTTAGTGTGTGATGTTTTATAGGAGAGTTGAGACCATTGATATTAAGGGAAATTAGTGACCATTGATTCATATTTCCTGCCATTTTTGGTAGTAACTTGTTTGTATTTCCTTTCTCTAGGGTATTCTTCTGTGGAATTATTGATTGTTTGTGATTTTGTGGGTGTATCTGGGGTCTTTAGGTTGGAGTTTTCCCTCTAATACTCTCTGTATTAATGGATTGGTAGATAGATATTCTTTCAGTCTGACTTTGTCCTGAAATACCTTGTTTACTCCATTTATGGTGATTGATAATTTTGCAGGGTATAGTATTTTAGTTTGGCAGCCATACACTTTTAGCGTCTGTATAACTTCTGACCAAGCCCTTCTAGTTTTCATCGTTTCCATTGAATAGTCAGACATTATTCTGATGGGTCTGCCTTTATATGTGAGTTGGCCCTTTTCTTTTGCAGTCCTTAAAATTTTTTCTTTGTTCTGTATGTTTTGTGGCTTGATTATAATATGGCGCACTGACATTTTTTTGGGGTCATATCTATTTGGTGTTCTGTAAGCTTGTTGTATCTTTATAGGCATTTCCTTCTTACGTTAGGGAAGTTTTCTTCTATGATTTTATTGAAAACATTATCTGTGCCTTTGAACTGGTATTCTTCTCCTTCTTCTATTCCTATTATTCTCAAATTACGTCTTTTCCTGGTGTCCCAGATTTCCTGAACATTTTGAGTTATGGCTTTTTTAGTTTTACTATTTTCTTTGACTAATACATCTATTTGAGCTACTGAGTCTTCCACTTCAGAGATTCTGTCTTCCATCTCTTGAGCTCTGCTTGTTATGCTTGTATCTGTGGTTCCAGCTTTTTTCTTCAGATTTTTTATTTCCATCTTTGCCTCATTTTGTGCCTTTTTTATTGCTTCCATTTCAGCTTTTAGTTCCTGGCATGTTTCTTTCATAGATTTGTTCATGTCTTCCAATTTTTTGTTTGTATTTTCTTCTATTTCTTTAAGGCTATTTTTCATATCTTCTTTGAGAGCTTCGATGATCATCACAAAGTAATTTTTGGTGTTGCTTCCTTCTGTTTCCTCTTCATTGCTCAGCTCAGGTGTTGTATTTGTAAGATTGCCACTCTCTTCTGGAGTTACCATGTTGTTCTTTGTGTTATTATATAATTTTTTGCACTGACGTTTGCCCATGGCTTCAGTGGTTCATGATTAGATGGCTCCTGGTCAGTTGTGGCACTTGGGCTTGTGTGCCTCCTGTTACCTCTCTGGGTAGGGTCTGAGTCTGTTCTTCAGAGACCCCAGAAGTTATCTGTTTGCTCAGTTGGATGTCAAGGTGGGTAGCTTTGCAAATTCCCTCAGCAGCAGCTGTTGGTATGGTGACAGGCAGACTTTATCTGCACCTGCTACAGAGTGGGCTGCGACTTACTCTGCAGACAGCACCCGGTCCTGGAAGTCGAACTGGAACTGATGGGAGCTCAACTCTCCCTCCCTGGCTGGGATATAGGTGCTTGGGCCTGTTGACCCCCTCCTCACCTTTGAGCGAGGTCTGAGTCTGTCCTTCAGGGACCCCTGTAGTTATCTGTTCGCTCAGTTGGAGGTCGAGGTGGGTAGCCGTGCAAATCCCCTCAGCAGCAGCTGTGGGTATGGTAACAGGCAGACTTTATCTGCGCCTGCTACAGAGAGTGCTGGGACTTACTCTGTAGACAGCACCTGGTCCCAGAAGCGGAACCAGAACCTATCGACATCTACATTTCCAAAAGGTGGGGTAGGCAGTTTTCGGTTGTTTAGTGGATTGCAGATATTTATAATTGTTTAGGGGATTGGTTACAAGTTGTTATTGGTAATGGTTAAAAAAAAAGTGAGACAAAAGTTAGATTTACGGATCTTGTTCTGAAAAAAAAAGTGGAATATAGAAATGATAGGAAAAAAGGGTAGATTATTGAGTTTACTTTTAAAAAATTACTAGTGATAAATATTTTATATTGGCATGAATTTTTGCATATTAATATAAACTTAAGGCTATTTTTGTTAGAATCTATTGTACACAGATTGCTACTCTTATCCAAGGTATTGTACCCATACAGATTGTTTAACAATGTAATGTAAACTTCTAGTCCTTGAAAGTTATTATTATAATTATTTACAATAATAAAGAAATTTAGATTAATGGTCATCTATTACAATCAAATTTGTAGTCATCTTAGGCATGTTTTCAAGGTCAGTGAAACATTTTAGATAGATAGGTGGTCTTCAAACACTTCAGAGAGCTATAGAATATGGCATTTAAGATGTTTTAATAACATAAGTTTATTTTTCATGACAATGAGACATATCTTTTCCTGGAAGCACCAATTTACTTCAGAGAAGATGATAGGCATTGAAGAAACTCCTTATGGAGTTTACTTTCTTTGTGGTAAAATTAGCTACTGGGCAAGATACTGTCCTTACCTTGACTGCTGACAATGTGCTATCCAAATCAAACAAGCAGGACACATAAGAAAGTGACTGTAGAACTTTTCCAAAACAGGGTAGGACAATTCTTTAAAATTCCCTGCTTTTTCAAAATCTCTGTCAGAAATTTGGCCTATGGGCTGAATATGGATGCCCCAATGTTATAGAAAAACCTAGAGTGACTGTCTAGGCAGCCAGATATTTCTGTTGTTACGTAACATTTCATTCTTCTGGTGTCTTTGACAGAGTTGAAGACTAGATAATCATAGTTAATATTTTCCTTAGAAATTAATAAAAGGTAAATTAGGTATGAAACTTTAGAGTCATAAAAATAAGATAAATAATACAGTATTTTCTCTAAATATGACAAATATGAAAGGACTGAATATTGTAACTGCAATTCTTACTTAGTAACTGTTTCACTATATATATATGTATATATATATACACATACACACACACATACTTGTATATATACACACACATAGTTTTACTATGTTAAGGTTAATCCCTTCCTTTTTAAAATTAGACAAAAGGGGGAAGTGCTGTGAAATAATCCTTCTGTAAGCTATGAATATATATATTCTCATTGGTTAATAAAGAACTGACTGGCTAGTAGCCAGGCAGGAGGTATAGACAAGATAGCCAAACTGAGAATGCTGGGAGGAAGAAAGGTGGAATCAGTGGAGTTGCCAGAAGACACAGAGAAAGCAAGAAATTCTAGAGCATAGGTAGAACCAAGAGCCACATGGTTAATATAAATGGGTTTATTTAAGTTGTGAGAGCTAGTTAGTAATAAGCTTGAGCTACTGGCTGAACATTTGTAATTAATGTAAGCCTCTGTATGGCTGTTTGGGACTAGTGGCTGGGAAAGAAAGTTCTACCTACAGTTATCATCTGCCTAATGGAAACATTTGAGGAATATATAATCCCTGACAATTTTGTTATTTTAACTATTAAAAATAGGTTCTTCTTTCATACAACACACCCGAACCATACCCTTCTTCCACTTCTCCTATTATCCCATCTTCCTTTACCCATATTTACTTCTTCAAGCCCTACAATGTCTGTATGGCTAGAAACCTGAGACTAGAATAGTCCAGAGTCCTAGAGTAGAATTAAACTTGACTGGAAAAAAATAAAAATGATTCAAAATAATATTCTGCTATACTCATAGATTAGTGCCTGTCCAATTAGTGTAACATAAATTCTGATTGTAATGGAAGAGTCTCAGATTCAGATATCAGGGCTGCAATATCAGAGAGATGAAACAGTCAAATCTCACCCAGTTATCTTCCAGCTTCCTCAGCCTTGCTCCTTGTTGCTTCTAATTACTGCTGTTTTCCTAAGCCTGCCTTAAGTACCCTTCTTGCTCAGCTGTATTCCATCCAGGTTAGGATTAAAGGCATGAGCTATTCTAGTTGGTAGTCAGCCTTAAACTCACTCACAGAAACACAGAAAGATCTCTGTCTCTGGAGTTATGGGAATAAAGGCATTGGCCACCAGTCCAGGCTATCCCTGTGCTGGGATTAAAGGTGTATGCCATTGAAGCCCAGTTGTTTGGCCTGTACTCAAAGATCAAGAACTCCCAATCTATGTCTGCCTAGTTTTTGATTGTATGTTGATCTCTTGATATTCCAGGTTTTATTAAATATGTAACATATCACCACAAATTAGCATCATCAAGGCTTCCTCAGAAAGAAGATGGGAGCAGACAGCCACAGCCAGATGTTATGCAGAGAGAGGATCTAAATTGGAGGTATTCATTGGATTCTTCCCATTGGAGACCAGGAAACCCCTCTGAAGAGGGGAGAGAAGATAGTGGATGTCAGAGGGGACAGAGGACACCAGGAGAGCATGGCTTACAAAATCAACTAGGCAGGGCTCAAATGGACTTATAGAAACTGAAATGGCAAGTATAAAGCCTCAATGGTTTGCTTCAGGTCTGTATTTGTTATGGCTGTTAATTTAGTGTTTTGTGGGATTCCTAACAGTGGGAGCTGTTGTATCTCTGACTCTTTTGCCTGCTCTTGAGACTGTTTTCTTCCTGTTGGGTTGCCTTGTCCACCCTTGATATGAGAACTTTTTCCTAGTCTTATTTGGATCTTTTTTTTTTTTTTTTTTTTGTCCTCTTTGGCTGTAGTCTCTTGGAGGCCTTCCCCTTTCTGAATAGCTGTCATTAACCACAGGTAACTGAACCCATAATTACAGGTGGACTTCTGAAATGAAATACCTGGCAGAGCATCCAAAACACAGATTAGGGTTCCTCCCCAAAGTTTCCATTTTGGTGGTGTATGAGTGCTATTTAAGAATGTTTTAAACAAGTTAAAAATTGTCATTTTGTGTGTATGTATATACATGTGTGGGTGCACATACTGTGGCACACATATGGAACCAGAGAACAAGTGTGGAATAATTTCTCCTCTTCCACCTTGATGTGCATTTCAGGGATTGAACCTAAGCTGTCAGGCTTCAGTGACAGATGTTTTTACCTGCCGAGCTACTTTGTAGGCCTGGACTTAATAATTTTTATTCTTAAACTATTCCTGAGTATTGCTTCTGCTTCTGCTCTGGAGCCAACTTCAGAACACATAGTTACTATATAGTCTCCTCCAGTAAAATGCAGCCATTGCCTGGTACCTACTTAAATACCACTTCCTCAGATTCTTTCCATGAGTTAGAGGTATATTGATACATAAAGTTTATCTGTTTTTTAAGAAATTATAATATGTTCTGAATTATAAGTATTTTTCTTTTGAAAAGAAATGATTATTAAAAAATTTCCAGTGGTTTGACCCTCCCTTTGCTTCTGCATACAGTCTGTTCTCATCACTTTCTATTTGTTTTTTTTTTTTTTTTCCTCTAATGGGAAGATGACCGATAGCATTTATCGGTCAAGGGGAAGATTCACTCTGAAGTGACTTCTTTAGGAGTTGTGATGGATAATCCTGGTTGCCACCTTGACTATATCTGGAACAGTAGACAACCCAAGCTGTTATCTACTGATCTGGGTGTTGTTCTTCATTAGATTGTTTGAGGTGTGAAGACACACCCTAAATCTGGTCTACATCTTCTATTGGAACCAGACATAAAAGGATGTCAAAGGAGTTTTGCTTTTGCCTTCTTATCCCCCTCTGTCATTTGAGAGTTCTTCTACCCTCTAGCCAAAGCTGACACAAATGCAACCTCTTCAGGTTTTCATGTAGATTTAAAATCAGCAGCTCTCTAGGACTCCAGGATTAGACTGGGACTGCAGAGACATCCAGTCTCAATAGCTGAACAACCAATGGAATCTCTCCCTTTTATTTGTGAGACAGCCATGTTGGACTAGCAAGACTTTATCTTGTAAGTTAGTCTAATAAGTTCCCCTCTATTATCAGGTCCATCTACTGTATTCCCTTAAAGAATTCAGACTAATAGAGAAGCACTGTAGACAAATCTTGTAGAAGAATGCAGAACGGAGGCAGATTGAAGAATATTAAGCAGTATGAATGGGCTGTTCTGTGAATGGGGAGATCATAAAAGAGGGCATGATACTGAGAGGTCTGATATCTGAGTTTGATGGGATGCATGGTGTTAAAACACCAAATAATAAATATATATATGAAAAAAATTTTAAAAATTAAAAGAAAAAAAAAGAAAATCTCCAAACAATATATAATTCCCAAGAGGATAACAAAAAAAAAAAAAGAAAAAAGAAAGAAAACCATAACATCAAGCAAATTTTAGGCACAGTTTACTGTGGCTACCACTTTGCATGGGTCCTTTGAAGATACATGTCTCAGAATTGTCCTGAGCAGAGTTCAGGCATCTATAGTATTTTTGACTTCTGTATGCCAATCATGGCCTTGGGGAATACTTTAGGAGATATAAAATTCCAAGCTCTCTGCACTCTACTGGCCAGGGAATAGAATTCAAGTTTCTTGAGTGAAATTCTCTGGAAAGTAGTAGCAGGTGCTGATCTTTGGCAGTTTGTGAAATATTACTCTAAGCTGGTGTGCATCAAAAGGAGAACAGTATCTGGATGTGGGTGGCTGAGACACTGCACTGTGATTGACATACTTCCTGCCTGACATTAAGAAGAGAAGTATTACATCTGAATTGGTCATTTATCATTTGTGCAGTGAGCTTCTCTCCTTCTGGATGTATTTTCTGCTTTTTATACATGATCATGAGCAAAATTCATAACAGCATATGTATCTTTATCCTGATGCTTAATCTGTTGGGGGAGATTTTGGTTTTATTAATTATGAATGAATCACTCGCCCATGGGAAGAAAGGCAACAGACTTGTTTGTCATTGGTAGTAAGCTGGCTTCCTCTGCCTTTGCTCTTTCCAGACACTAAGTGTCACTGACTGTGTCCTATGTAGGCTGGCCCAGTTCCATTTCTGATCAGGCTTGGTGATTTGCAATAGATTCTACTCCTCTGAGGGTCTTTGATGTCTCCTTCCTGCTCCTGAATATCTTGTCATATGTAGTATTTGCATGTGACCTATCTTTTCTCGTTTTACTTCTGTTATCCAGTTTGGTTGTAGGATTGTGTTTGTGACTGAGTATTTTTAGCTTGTTTAGTGAGTGCTGCATGTGCTGAGTCCACTCACATGAGGGTGCTCTCCATAATTTTCTGCTTGTTCATCTTAGCATAATATGGTAATGATATCTCCTTTCCTTGACTTGGGATCCTCTGTGATTTCTTGTGATTTTTGCACCTTACTCATACTTCTGCCATAGTTCCTATTATTCCTACCAAATCAGAGCCTATAGATTGTTTCTTCTCTAGACATCTTGTACAGTAGGGGGCCCAACTCATCAATGTGATATTTTTTCTTTTAAAGGCAGAGTCTTTTTATTTTTATTTTTTTGTTTTTTTTCTTCTTTATTTATTTTGTATTTATCAAAAAAACAGTAAAATGAATTTAAAATGTTGAAAAGTTAACAATAACAATAAAGAGGATAAGAATCATAACCATGACTTATCAAGGGTAACAATGCAAATAAGATTGCTACATATATATTTACTTTGTGTTCAGCTTTCCCTCTGAATTTTTTTTTCCATCCCTGTATATCCTTATTCAAGGTCCTTTCCCCCTCCCACCACATCAGGTCATTTTTCTTCTCCGCAACTCCCCATCCCCTCCCTGTGCAGGGAGCAGACAGTCCTATGGTCCCACTGACTCAATAATGTTTGGATCAGCCTCCACTCCTGGCCAAATCCAGTTTTGTCCATCCTCCCACAAAAGTGAGTCAGGTGTTCCTATAGTTGGAGTGGGGTCCGAAGGGTCAGTCCAGGGTGTTTCTGACCCAAGCTGTTCAGTGGTTGTGGTTTGCAGCTTGGGCATGCTTGACTTTCTTTCTTGTTTGTTTGTTTAGAGACCACTAATGAGTGAGTACATCCCCTGCTTATCTTTCTGAGATTGTGATACCTTGCTCAGGAGGATATTCTCTAAATCCATCCATTTGTCTGCAAATTTTAGGATATCATTTTTTCTTACTGCTGAGTAGTATACCATTGTGTAGATGTACCACAGTTTGTTAATCCATTCTTCAGTTGAGGGACATCTAGGTTGTTTCCAGGTTCTTGCTATTACAAATAATGCTGCTATGAACATAGTTGAGCTAATACCTTTGGAGTGTGAATGTGCCTCTTTAGGGTATACACCCAGAAGAGGTATTGCTGGGTCCTTGGGGAGATTGATTCTCAATTT